>JARSSU010044922.1:0-36942 GCA_029619165.1 Eurosta solidaginis | reverse complement strand
TAGATGGGAATGAAAAAGCGGATGAACTAGCTAAAAAGGCGCATCCCTTGAAGCTTGCTCCGTAGACGTCCCAATTAGACTGGGCGAGATTAGGCGAAGGCGAGAGGTGCACATCAGCGCGGGGCTGTAAAGTGTCGAAGATTATGTGCAGGTCTTACAACCTTAGACTAACAAAGTTGCTTCTATCATTAAAAAGAGAGGATTGTAAGCTCATGACGTGTACTCTGACTGGACACTGTCTTCTGGCGTCAAATGCCTTTAAATTACGCTTGGTAAGTGATAGCAGATGTAGGAAGTGCGGACTGGAGGAGGAAACGATCGAACACGTTCTGTGCTCTTGCCCTGCGCTTGCTAGAGTAAGACTCCAGCTATTAGGAGTGATGCAGCTGTCAGATCTAGAAGCAGCAAGTGTCTTAAGTCCTAGGAAGCTTCTAGTATTTGCCAAGAGGGGGAGTTTTTTATAACATAAGTCCTGGTTTTTGATACGGGTTTTTCAGTTTGCTCGTTAAAACAAACGGACTTATTCAGTCTATGTGAGGTCCTCATGTACCGGCCAGTTCAATCTAACCTAACCTAACTGTTCAGCTCCTTACTTGATTTTTAATATATTTTGCTTTTAGTTATTGTTTGTGTTGTGGCTGTTAATCTGGTCCCACTGTGCATTCAAATCTATGCCTATAACTGCCATAACCAATCAGCATAAAGAACAACTGCATTAAATTTCATTGGTTGCAATCGTAAAAACTTCAACAAATGCACACTAAAACTAATATATAGAATTTTGATGTCTACGAATGCAGTGCAAATGCACAATGTAGTATTATTACTTACGCACAACAAAATGAAATATTCCAGCACTTTAGCAGAAACTAGTTTTGTATTAAATCAAATTAGTGCACGCCTTGCAATTAGCAATGAACGAAATGGTCTAGTGTGAACACAACCCAAATACGCACAATGGCATGGCATATCCGGAGTTGAAACACCTGTCTATGGAAAATATCGTACAAATGGGCTGACTTGCCTACTTTCATAGTGTTTGGTGCGATACATATGTACATATGTATGTAGATAGATGGTTTATTGCGAATGTGTTGTTCAAATTAGTTAGAAATTGCTTATCGCATTTGTATATAATTCTCTTTGCTGTGGTAAGTTTATGCCAACAATGCTCTATTTCCGTGTTACCGGCATTAATTCTAAACCAGCTTAGTTTAGTTTTATGACACATTTTCAGACCAGACACAGATACCGTTACATGAATGTATGTATACTCCATATTTATTCATACTACATTGTAGGAATACGGCCAAATATTCCTATCACATTTGCGTGCTTCGTCTGTATGTGTAGATAATCAGTGAGTATTTAGCGGTATTTACGAGTATGGCACACCTGGCAAAATAAAAACATGTCATCAGTTCACTCGAGCCTGACGAAGGTGAATATCACAATCACAGACAATTTATGTCTCATTGTCATGTTTGTGTTTCAAATGCGTGTGAAGTAACGCCCGCAAAGTAGAAATGCGGAACAAATGTTCCGTACTGTAATACACGAATACGAGTTTATCGTAAGCGATGCACGAAGTAGTCGGGGTCGGCGTTGTTGTTTAGCTTATTTTGAAATTAGCTAATATGATCAACAAACAAATCTCAGCATTGCTAATTGAGCTTCAATGCTGAAAAGCTTTGTTTACTATAAAACACTTATGATTTTATTTTAACCTTTTTTAATTTATTTAATTTGTTTTTCCTTTTTTTTAAATAGCTTTTCCTTTTTTCTTAATATTTTTCTATACACAGCTGTACTTGTACACGTTGTATTACAACTTTGATTGAATAACGGTTGGTTGTGCAGCTATAAAGGAATCGAGATAGATATAGACTTCCATATATCAAAATCTTCAGTATCGAAAAAAAAATTTAATTAAGCCATGACCGTCTGTCTGTCCGTCCGTTAACGGGATAACTTGAACAAATATTGAGATATCTTATCATCAAATTCGGTATATGGGTTTATCTGGACCCATAATATATTGGTATTGAAAATGAGCGAAATCGGACGATAACTACGCCCACCTTTTTGATATCGAAAACTTATAAAAATGGAAAAATGAAATAATTCAAAAACAAATACCGCTAAGCTAATGAAATTTGGTATGTGAATTGGTTTTATGACGTAAAATATAAATTCCAAAAAATTTTGGAATATGAGCGTGACACCATCCACATTTGGAAGAAGAAAATTTAGAAGTTTAACAAACCGTAAATCAAACGCCGTTAAATATATTATATTGAAATTTGGCAGAGACACTCTTGTTCCCAAATTATATAGACTGAGCTAAGAACAAAACTTAAATAAAATTTTGAAAATGGGCGTGACTTGCTCCTTTTTTGTTACTCTTTCGGAAATACTATTAATGCCATAAGTGGAACAAAAATCTCCCAATCCGAAAGATATTTGGCGTAAACATGCTTTTCATAGCTACAATTATTTATAACACTATGAACCACACAAAGCAAATAATAACCGTGTTTTTTTTTACACGCGTATACGTTTCGTTTGCGCGTGAAAAAAAGCCTATCCTCGCTTAGATAATGCTTAGGAGACCCATCTAGCGGCAGTGGTTAAACAACTAGCTACAGCACAGGGTGTACCGAAAAGCGGAGACACAACCCTCTGTTGTATTTCTGTGTATAACATATAGCTGAATCAGTTGTGATAAATAGTGGACGCGCATAGAATACATAGAATTATTGCAGAGGGTGAAACATAGACACATATTTCAGATACATCTGAGTATAATGCGTATTGAAATTTAGTAGTACTAATTTTATGCGTAGCAATTTCAGAGGTGTATTTAAAGTTTGTCACTTAGCAGTCCATATAAAGTTTAAGCGTAAACGTATATAGATGTGAAAAAAAACACAGCTATTAACAGCGTTTCAAGTGCACAGCTGGGTATATAATCCTTGGCTTCACCCGAACCTACACTTCCTTACTTGTTTTAATTTATTTGGCTTTAATTTATTTCAGTTATTTTATTTTTTATTTTAAAATTTTTGACTGCTTGGTTTTGGCTAAACATTGCACTGACATTGAAAAATAGGACATTTTTTCAGACTGATAAATGTCGTCAATATTTTGATAACAGTCTGTCAACAAGGCGGCTGAATGTGCATAAATTGCTGATAAATAAAAAGAACGAGCAATTATTCAAATTCATATTTTATCATACATGCACTGAAAGAAAAAACTTGGCTGATGCCACAGTTATGCCTTTTTATGCGATGTTATATATCGTCGCCCGCTAGCCAGAAGCATGAATGTGCAATTTTTCCGATTTTGTGTTAGAGGCCTCTTTGGATTACCCGTTTAGATTCTCCAGGTTCTACTTAAATCTAGAGCTTCCTACGTACATGGAAACCCCAATAATTTGCAATGCCATTTTCACGAATGTATAATTCAATCACACAAGGTTGAGCCAGCAAAATGAATGTGACACATTGTATGACACATTCGTTGATATGGCTAACAAATTTTTGAAAAAAAAATAAGAACTGCACACATTCGTATGTTCGAATGTTCGGGTATACGTGCCTGGTATTCTTCAAAAAAAAATTATACCGATGAAGAAAATTTAATAGCTTAATATCCGAAAAAAATTGTTGTTTAATTGAAGGCAAACTGGTTTATTCGAAGCTGTTGCCTCTTCCCGAATCAAAACTAAAATACTTGGAAAAATTGTGTGAAAAACTGGTTATACCAAAATAATATCATTCTTTTTATAAAAATCTTGAGGGCAACGCTTTTCCCGAACCCAATATTTCAGAAGATTCTGATTCTGATGAGAATAAGAACTAGTTCTATGTTTGCAATAATATCTTAAATAAAAACATAGTACCTGGGCGACCGAGCTTTGCTCTGCAATCTTCGAGTATGCCGCATAACTTACTTTGTTCTACATGTCATCATTAATCAAACTCTACTTTTTTTATATGCACATATATTATATAATTTTACTTACCAATATTTGATTTCCTTAAAAATAGATTTCAAAAACATATCAAACACTAACCGCAAAATGAACTGGAATGAAAAATTTGAAATGTGTAATTCCGGCCTATAGTATAAGGTATTGTTATGACAATTAGTGAAATCGATAACTAAGTTATTCAGGTCGAGTATCTTCATGCGCCGAATTATTAATTTCAAACATTTTTTAGTCTCACAATTTTATTACATTCCAAAAACTTGTAAATTTCTCGAATGACAACTATCAGTTGACAACTATGAGTTAGTTTAATTAAATGTCAACTTACTTCCCTAAGCGCCATCTGTTGGTAAGTAGTTAAATGATTAGATGTCGTTTTCAAATTGAACATATGCCTCTAGTGTTCAACGGTAGAAAATTACTTTCTAACAGTAATCTGTGAGAAATTGCAATTATTCATATCATATTTGCCAAAAATATGCATTTAAATATATTTTGCTAGAATTTGCCACGGTGCTTTGATATTGAATTTGAATTTTAGTAGCGTGTATGAAATTTAGAAAATTAAGTCGAATCATGTGTAAGATTTTTTACGAAGATTTTTAACTTTAATGTTCTCCTTTAAAGCTTTAATAGCATATGAGTAAGTAGAATACTATTTCGTCTAACTACCCCAACCCTAAATGGTAGCCCTACTCAAAAATGTCCCTATTGTAATGCGGAGTGAAATACCTTTCGTTTGATACCCATATTGGCATATCTCATGAAATTTTTTTTAATTTGGAAAAGGTGGCAACCCTAAAGGCCAACCCTACTTAAAAATGTCCCCATTGTAATGCGGAGTGAAATACCTTTCGTTTGATACCCATATCGGCATATCTCATGCAATTTTTTTAAATTTTGAATAGGTGGCAACCCTATTCAAAAATGACCCTATTGTAATGCGGAGTGAAATACCTTTCGTTTGATACCCATATCGGCATATCTCATGAAATTTTTTTTAATTTGGAAAAGGTGGCAACCCTAAAGGCCAAACCTACTCAAAAATGTCCCCATTGTAATGCGGAGTGAAATACCTTTCGTCTGATACCCATATCGGCATATCTCATGCAATTTTTTTTTCATTTCGAATAGGTGGCAACCCTAATTGGCAACCCAACTCAAAAATGTCCCTATTGTAATGCGGAGTGAAATACCTTTCCCTTGATAACCATATCGGCATATCTCATGAATTTTTTTTAATTTGGGATAGGAACCCTATTGGAACCCTACTATTTCGTCTAACTACCCCAACCCTAAATGGTAACCCTACTCAAAAATGTCCCTATTGTAATGCGGAGTGAAATACCTTCCGTTTGATACCCATATCGGCATATCTCATGCAATTTTTTTTAAATTTTGAATAGGTGGCAACCCTACTAAAGAATGACCCTATTGTAATGCGGAGTGAAATACCTTTCGTTTGATACCCATATCGGCATATCACATGAAATTTTTTTTAATTTGGAAAAGGTGGCAACCCTAAAGGCCAACCCTACTCAAAAATGTCCCCATTGTAATGCGGAGTGAAATACCTTTCGTTTGATACCCATATCGGCATATCTCATGCAATTTTTTTTCATTTCGAATAGGTGGCAACCCTAATTGACAACCCAACTCAAAAATGTCCCTATTGTAATGCGGAGTGAAATACCTTTCGTTTGATAACCATATCGGCATATCTCATGAAATTTGTTTTAATTTGTTATAGGTGGCCACCCTAAAGGCCAACCCTACTCAAAATGTCCCTATTGTAATGCGGAGTGAAATACCTTTCGTTTGATACCCATATCGGCATATCTCATGCAATTTTTTTTAATTTCGAATAGGTGGCAACATTGTGAAACATTCTGAGTGGCAAAACCTAAGTAGAAAGTATTAGAAGGTAATACATTATATTTCATTTAAAGCGGTTGAGCCGTTCCCGAGATCGTTCGGCTATACAAACAAACAAGAATTTCTCGTTTAAAGTTATAAGATTAGTGTATATGTAATTGAATTGAATGTGTAACTTTTTTCATTTACATACATATTTTAGATAAGTCAAAGCCGCGTATGTTTTCCCAAGTACTGTGATGCTCCGAATCTCAATCCGCCAACGGAATTGGCCTAGCAGGTCTTGGCTTGGCCCTAAAGTTATTTAAAAATCAATCTGTAGTAATTTTTTTACGTCTTTTGAGGTTAAGACCACACTATGACCAGTTTGGGCCAATTCTTATAGCTTATTCGGATTCAGCGCATCAAAATGCATAGAAAGCATGAGCAGATTAACCTGATCCGACTACTTTTAATTTTTTTGTATAGATGTGTTAACAAAAAATATATCAGCTTTTTAAATTTTTGTTGTGCGAGAAAAATGAATATGCTAAATCTCGGAGAATAGAAGGGATGCGAGCATAACAATTATCTCAGTTAAAAGAGCATAGTGTAAGTATAATATATAAGTATATTCTGACACTAGAAACTAATTCTTCTAATGTTGAGAGAGCAATAAACTTTGAAACTCGATTTCCCAACATTTTCATTTTGGCACATTCATGCTTCTGGCAAGCGGGCGACGATATGTATGTATCTGGCCATAGATTTCCCTCAGTTTTGACAAAAAGTGGGATCTCAGATCAAGATGTGAAAAACAGTTTTGCGACCTACGAAGGACTGGTGATCTTTAGGGATACACTTTCATGAATAACGCTGTCCAAGATCTCCTTGGCCTTCAGACGTAGGGTTCTGTAAAAAGCGTAAATATGGGTACCATCAATCTCAATACTTAAGATTACTATATCCCAACAAAATAGGTCTACATTTGTGCTATGGCAATCTTCGTGACAATAAGCATCATCCTCTTTACTACAAAAAAGATTCCTTCGATAAAAAAAAGGATACTCTCTTACTCAGAGAATCGCCATCTTAGTTTCCGCGGACTAATTCAAATGGTCGGTGAAGTTTGATAGCGAATTTTCGCAACATTTCCGCCTATTTCGATATATGTGCGCCTGCCGCATCAAGCGTGTTCTTTCATGATAGCCAAAAGGCTTTTGGGGTTTTCGTAACTAGGCCTTTAAGATGTAATTAATAGAGATTGATATAATTTAATCGTAATGCAGCGAAAAGAGTTCATGAGCGACGGAGTTCATTGGACCCTTGGAACTCGTCACAGATCGTATGCCTCACCACTGGATTAACAAGGTTAACAAAATGTTGATGTAGATTTGCTATAAGAATGTGCGGGTAATTCGGATTGTTTGATTTATGGTCCTATCCCTAGCAAGAATTGAAGATTGTGAACTTTAGTATGTCAGATGGCGCTATTGTCGCTCGATCTGCCATTCTCCATAAAAATACGTGCAATCTACTCACCATGCATAAGTAAGATTGCATAAGTAAGATCGCCATCAAGAGAGATCAAGATATTCAAACTAATAATAATGGTTATATACAGTGGAGTTTTACCCGGAGCTAGATTTCCTTACTTGCGTTATTTTATTTGTTACGGTTGCAACTTTTTTTAATTTTTCAATAAATAAATTATGCCTGAGAAAACAATACCCATCAGTGAGTTTTCTAGCTCCTTATCACGCTCAATTCTCATGTGAATGCCATGGATCATTGGAGGACTTGAGAAGCAGAGTTTGTGATATTTTGGTACAGATGAGTTGTGATAAGAATATTTTGCTGTTGTGTTTGCATTTCATACATAACGCTAAAGGCCAAGCAACGACTTCTATTTTTGGCAAAGTTTTTTAAAGGCAGTGTGATCACACTAAATACAGGAAATGAACAAATTATCTGCTCACAAATTGAACCAAACTTCTATCTAGATTTATCTGGTTCAAATCGTTGTAGTTGCATTTAAATGCAAAATGATTTGTCTGGCTCAGGATCTTTGCTACCGGATGATGCCTCATGATGCTATAGTCTCGACGTGGAAAATTCTCCATTCTTACATAAGCATAAATTTTATGATAAAAATATTCCCAAAATTGTCACCAAAACCATGTCATGAACAAAACTAAAGAGCCACGTGTTACAAATTAGTGTCTCTAATATTTCTCTTTGCAATTTGTTTTGATTTGATTGCTTTTTATTTAAGTTTAGGTTTATCAAATCGATACTAATTGAAAGTAGCAAACGTACTTTGAACTCAATGTGTTAAAAATAAATACAGTTTTTTTTTGCAAACTCAAAGCTTCCGCGTAAATTTCCAAACTGTCGAAACTGATTGTGATGGCTGTGTTTTCGAATATGCATATCACAAACGGCGATCTCAAATATTTTTGTTGCAATTAATTATTTAATATATTTTTGTTTACTTTATCAACAATATTTACGTTTTTCATCATTCGTGTATATTTTTTAAAATACTAATATTTTTCTTTTCTTTTCTTCGCGGTTTTCTTTCTTCAGGGCTGCTGTCGTCACGCCGATTTTGCATTCACTCGCAGCGAGTCAAAAAAGTCGCTTGAATGCGAATTTGTTTTGATCGGCTGTGCTTCGCTACCAAGAGGCCAGCCACTACAGAGCATAGTGATAGTGAATCACCACCACCACCACAAACAACATTACCGCCCGATCGGCTACAGAACAATAATGAACAGCATGACAAGACGAATGTGATAACAACCAAACCATCAGCGACAAGTAATCAAACTAATTTATATCCCGCCACCCCACGCACAATTGTACCTTGGCTAATTAGTAGCAGAAATAGTAACGGTAATAATACAACCGCACCCTTTGGACCGTGCAATACGCCTAACAGCTTAGATCCCCCGCTTCATAAAACGTTCAAAGTTAACGCAACCACAACAGCGATACCGACTGGCAACGGCATACAAGCTACGACACCAATTAGCGCCTACACGCCCGCTTTAGAGACTACAAATTCTTTGGCGGCATCAACTGTAGTGGAACATCGGCAATCACCACGGAAAAAGTCAATATTCTTTATTGGAAAAAAATCAACAAACACAAATTGTTGTGACGCGAACGGGGAACATCTTAGCCAATTCAATAATAGCGCAAGCAGCGAGGTTGGCAGCGGTTTAAGAGGCGATAGCGTTCAAACGAGCACAAACGCGAACGCATCTAACGTAAACGAGGTGCAAGAAGGCAGTATTTCTATAGCGCACCCCTTACCGAACGTTTCCACAACCACCGTAGCAGCATTTGCCCCCCGCGCAAGTAACGACGACACGAGCGCGTCCAGCGCGGATTTGCGTCACGACGCGCACAACGTCACGGTGAACGGCATTAGCGCTAGCCAAGGGAAAGCAGCGGATAATATCAGTGAAACAGCCGCGGAAGCGGAGGCCGCCAGAGAAGCAGACGCCAGCGACGCACGAGCACCAAACAATAACAGCGCCAACATGCAGCAGGAACCGAACGCCAATTTTCAGTTCCAACCCGAACTGGGACTAGTGAACAACAATAATTTGCCCGCGCTTGCCGGACTCGCCACGAATACGGGCGCGTTACGTACACTCACATTACCATTAAATCAAGACGTTATCGCGCAAACTTTCATATACGGTGCAGTACCACCAACCGCTGCATTACAACTAAATTCGCTACAACAACAAGAACTTGAACTACAACATCGCTATCATCAATTACAACAATTGCAAGCACAAACTCAAGGCTTATTTTTGAATACAAACGCACCAGGCACCGTGGCTGCGGCAGCTGCAGCAGCTGCTGTAGCGCAAAGTAACACTCCATTTGTTGTTGGTACACCACCACAAATCTACGCGACAACTCCTACATCAGCGGATTATTGTACAGCAGCAGCGCAACAACAAAAACTATTACAGGAACAAATGCAAGGTTTGTGCATATCAGCAGGCGCTGCCGCCTCACCGGTCACCGCAACGCCTGTAGGTGCTGGTGGTGCTTCCATGAGTACGCTACTTGATCATTCATCCACTATGAGTATATTGAATAATAGCTATGTGCCAGCGAATGCGCAAGAGGAGCGTTTTATGCAAATTATACAAGCGAAAGAGTCGAAAATTCAAGAAATGCAACGCGCCTTACAACAAAAGGATACAGAGATTGCTGAATTGAAATCACATCTGGATAAATTTCAAAGTGTGTTTCCATTTAGTCGTCATGCCAGCACGACCACTACACCGGGCGCAGGTGTGCAACAGCGGAAAAGTGGTCAGGCTTATCAGCGTCAGCGAGCGCAGGGTATTTCAGCGGAACCGCAAAGTGAATCTTCAGTGTTGTTGGAAACGGGAGCGCTGCCGAAATATGACAAAGATGAGAGGTGAGTGAAATGGCCTATACTACCATTTAATTAGTCGAACAATGTGTATCTAGTAATGAACCCAGTAAAAGAGCGAGCTAATGCTACATTAACCTCAAGGTGAGTTCATAGTAATGGGAGTTCGTCCTCTTGAGAGTGACGCAAACTCGAAGCGGCCGAAGCCATCAACAAAAAAAAATATGAAATACGAACGCTTAGTTTCATATAAAGAACCAGGAGTGTTAATATTAGTTATATTTGTAGTTGATTCAAAGTGGCGTTATTTCGGTTTTTATCTCATTTTTCGAACTACTACCAATAAACTCAGTAATTTTGCCTCTCAAAATATTTTTGAAGAAAAAAGGAATGAAATTCTTTGCTTCAACCAAATTTCCAAATGGTAGCACATTATTTCCTAGAATCGGGGATGAACGTTGACTTCTAAACCAAAGAAAAATCGGCATCTCCTATATAGTCTCACTACAGCTTCTTTGTCTGACGCCATTTTTGCTACCTCTTCATAAATACAAGGACATAGCAACCAATACGCTTCTTTTATTTAATACTCTTTTCGACAGATCTGCTCCGAAGTCGACTAGCTTCTGGTGAGCTTGCCACCACTAATGTGAAATTAGCAACCATTAGAGAATTTTATGTAGCTTTTCATCGATTTCAGCACGCAGAATATACCAGTTTTCAGAGCCTCAGAACTTTTAACGCATTGGAAGTTGGTGCTAGATTTCAATCTCTAAACTTCGAGCAGCTATGAATGCAAGTAGTCTCGCAGAATTCATGTTTGTTTAACGACCAAACTGAAAAAGCCATCTCAAGAAACCTGTGATGATATGATATACAGTAACTCCGTCTTGGCGAATACTAAAGTATTTCTATCATCTATCCTACTTGCTGCAAGACGCATGATGTATCTCCTTATCATTGGTTGAATGGTCACATTAAGCTCTGTACAAAGGTCGATGTAGTGCTGATAGCTCCTCCTCTTATCCCAATAAGGAATCCTATCACAACTTTTAAAGATTTCTGATAATAATAACTTCCAATCAGCTTTGTATGTTGAATGTAGCAAGAAAAATAATATGTTTTAGATTGTCACAAGTTTTTCCATACTCCTATTAAATGAAAAGCATAGCCTCCAACGTACAAAGTAAGCCGTACATTTGAATAGTATATACATTAACCTGGGTCGATTTGTATGGACGAAAGTTAACCGATATCTCGCCATCGATTTTTCGATAGGATTTGGGCTCAGGAAAAAAAGTTCCACTACGCATACCCAAAAATAATTTTCGAGCCTGCGAAATTTCATTTTTTTTACTTTTTAACACGCTTTTATTAGCTTGGCCTGTATGTAACGGAATCTTTGAGCTTAATTTTCACTGGTTTCTAGAAGTCTGAATAATTTGAAACTTTGCATACGCATCAAGGACCGATGACAATGCATTAATGTGTTGGTGTGATGACATAAGGTCAACGGCCATAAGGTCAATTGGCCTTATTACCACTTTGAATGGCCATAAGTTTGATTGAAACGGCCATAAGGTCAATTGGCCTTATTACCACTTTGAATGGCCATAAGTTTGATTGAAACTTTGCACACGTATCAAGGCTCGATGACAATGCAATAATGTGCTGGTGGGCGTCACATAAGGTTAACGGACATAAGGTCAATTAAACCTATGAACACCCCAAATGACCATAGATTTGAAACCTTTCACATAATGCGAAAAACGCATTCCTTTATTAATGATAGAAGTGGATGCATGACACATCTACGAAAGAGCATACTGGAGCCCTTTTTAACACGCTTTTTTTAGCTTGACCTGTATCTATCTATGTATCTATGTATCCATGTATATATGTAACGGAATCTGGAGTGGAGCCGAGAGCCCTGGTAATGCAGAGCTCGCACCTTTTATCCGGGTTGACTTCCAAACCTGTGGCGGGTTGTACTCCTGGAGCAACTCCTGGATATCAGCTGGGTCCGTTGGCGTTACTGGAACCCAGGCTCTAGCCCTTGGTCTGAGGGGATATCGGTGCTTGATATTGAATGTTACAATCATTCTATTGGCAACTATCTGAGAGGGAAGATATGAAATGTAGTCAAATGCACCCCACGCTTTTTACTCTGAATTATATTATTCTGTTAATAACTTAAATTTTATTATAATTTTTTTTGAGGTGATTAACTATAAACCATTGTTTGACCTTCTACTACTGTTATATAAACTCTTTTTAATTGAAAATTATTTTCTATTTTTTAGTTCGGGTTACTAGAAAAGCGTGTTTTTTTAGTTTTTTTAAACTATTATTTATTTTCGACTTTGATTTTTAAGGTTTTCATAACAGGTAGGGGTAAATTTTGAAAAATCCCACTTTGACCCATTTAGAGTGCTCCAATCGAGTCCAAATGTATGACATCAGAATGGGGAATCAAATGGGGACATCAGAATTCGTTTTAGAGGTATGGTTCCTTCGGCAAAGTTTCTTATTTTGATCCCTAGAATACGATTTTCACAGAGCAATGAGCGATTTTTAAATCGACCCACCCTAGTATACATAAAAATTTTACAATCAAATGGAATTTTTTTAGTAGGTCATGAAAAAAACCTTAAAATCAAAGTCGAAAAAAGTCAAAAAAATGAAATTTCGCAGGCTCGAAAATCAATTTCGACCATCCGACCATATATATTTTACTAAGGGCTTAAATCTGTATTGCGAACGATAGCTCAGACGAACAATTCGCCTCCAAACGATTTCGTTTAGCAATGGTATTCTCTATCATTTTCGTTCGGCTTTTACGTCCAATACTTTAACGTTTAACCGTCCTGTGCATAGATGGGTACCCGGGTACCTTTTGCATATTCAAAAGCCATTTTTAAATAATCTACAAATAGAAACGAGTTAAAATTTTGTGGCATCGTATGGGAATAAGTTTTCTACAAAAAGGAGAGACAATTTTTTCAAATATAATTTCATAAAGATGATTTTTTTAATAAATTAGTTTTTTATTACTAAAATTAGTTTTTTATTACTAGTTCTCATGGCTGGGATACCCAGGTACCACTAGTAGTTCTCACGTATGAACTGCCTTGTGGTACCCGGGTACCCAGCCATGCGAACTAAGAAGAAAAATTATTCATGAACAGGACGGTTAAGTGCAAATACACCAGCGATTTGTCTCTGATGCGAAACGAGCGTTCGTTTCGTAATAAAGAATGAGTCCCTAAATTAATGAGCCATATCTTCAAAATTCATTTTGTTCAATAAATATTATTTTTATTAGCAGTAATTTAAAAATGTCCACCTGTCACTTAATCGTTTTTGTGTCTATCAAATGAGCAATGTCTTGTCATTTTTTAGTTTCCGACTTACCATGTGGGAGGGTGTTTTCGAATAATTCGCTACGCTCTTTGTTTATTTGTATTTTTGTTTATTCATTTTAGTTCCTAAACATTTTTGTGTATATCTCTATATATAAAAAGAAGTGTACATTTTGATGTCACTCCATAACTGCGAGAACAAAGGATAGAAAGATCTTCTTGCCATGAAATTTTAGGAAGATACAGTGCAGGAGAGATGATGGTTAGTTGATTGAAAGCCTAAATCGGTTTAGCCATTCTTAAGTATGATAGAAAATCATCTATATAACTCTAGAAAGAAGTTAATAGTGCGATAAACGATTTGCTGAGAAACTTGGTGGGAGTAGTAGCTCTTAGTAATGCAGGGACTGTCGGCGCTGACATAGTATAACTTTCGTTTCATCTCCGTTACTGGCTAGGGTCCTGAGATCAAACGTGGACGCAAAAGAAAACCGGGGCGAGCCTGGAGATGTGTGTATGATGGACTGTTATCAAAGGAAGCTGTGCTGAGAGCTTAAAGGAATTTTGCATGTGTGATATTCGATTTAGTCGCATCACACGCTGGCGAAAGCTGATAAATATGCATGTTGGTCAAAAGAGAAGCCGATATAAAGACATAGAATTCAGAATAATACTAGCCCCACGAAATTTGGTATATATAATTTGCCTTTCATTAGCTATTTAGCGATGCTTTTCTTCGGCAGATGTAGACTAGAGAGCGGAGCTGGGTTGACATGATTAGGACTATTAGACTGAGACATTCGGAGTGGGACTGGAACAACAATACATACGCAGCGCCTCTGGGAACTGCCAATAAGAAAGAAGCTGAAGAAGGATATGAGAAAAACTCTGAGAGTATAAGAGAAAAGGAGTAGAAGGAGACTGAGGATAAAGTTATAGAATGAGACGAAGTTGGAGATAGATGAAGCGAAATACGGAGGGAGGAGTGAATACAAAATTAGGAAAAGTGTACGAGGGGCGAGGGCAGATTAGACGGAAAAAGCTTATTAAAATGTATGCAGTATAGACCAAATTAGGGGCAGAACAACGTCTGCCGGGTCTGCTAGTTTTTAATAATTTTTCCATCAGATTTAGACGAGGCTGACGCATAAATAGCGTGATAAAAAACCTTTTAAATATTTTCTAGCAAAAATATAGTACAAACATAATAATTTTAAATACATTTTTGAGGCGTCTTGCTAACATACAAATTCATACAGGAAGTAGGGAAGTAAGGAAAGTATTTAACCCCATAGGTAATTCAGATGGTACGTCATACTGAGGTGTACCTCCTGCTTTTTTCTGGGTTTTCTAAGCGCAAAAAGGGAGATAGTTCATTTCGCTAGGAAGTATTCAAGATCCCTGACGTCGATCCGCAGATGCAATCATAATCAAAGAAGGTGCTCATTGTAATGTCGATAGGTTTAGTACTAGGTCAACTATGGACTATATCATGACCAGGAAACTGCCATGGAAGCAGAGCTAGTTGGTCTGGAATTTAACTGATTATGTCCCGATCAGACATTGTTAGCGGACTGTAACGCGAGACTAGCGATATAAACTGCCGAAATGTGAGCACTCCAACATTTACTTATTACCTATGATTTCGCTAGCTTACTAGCGTCTATTGCTAACATCAAAGCACTGTAAATCTTCTTTCACCTGGTCCTTCCAGCGGAGTTAGTGCCGCACTCTTCAACTGTTTCCGTGGGCGGGTTCCGATAAGAATACTTTCTTGGCCGGAGCTTCATCTTTCATTCGCAAAACATGGCCTAGTCAGCATAGTCCGTGTTTTTTAATTCACTGGATTACGTTGGCGTCTGCATAAGGTTTGTACACCTCAAAATTAAATCTTCTTCGGTAATCGCCGTAGATAACGCATAGTGGTCCGAAAATATTTTCAAGAACTTTTCTCTAGCTTCACCGCTAATGTTCACTGAAGGGAAGAAGAGGGTCGGGAGATAATGTATGAGTATTAAATCAAATGCTTCCAGTGAGCTTCCAGACGAAGGTCGTGCTTTTAAAAATACAGTGGCTAGTATGCCATCCAGCGCTTTAGCGTTTATGGAATATAATATGAACTCGGGCAGTCAAATGAAAATTGATGCCCGAGTTCATATTATATTCCATAACGATGGCGGTTGAATCTAGTAAGCATCAAATTCACGTGGGTGCGGGAACCTGTCACGCTGACCCGTGGTCAGAGTGGTTTATGCGAACCAGCCATGAATGCTTGAAGAGGCTTTGGAGATCAACTGGCCAGTTGTAGTCCGCTTCGGGACAGGTGGAACTATGTCAGCTAAACAAGGTTGTGTCAACACCGCTCATCCTTAGACGTTTATTGGAATGTTTTGAACTCATGCGTTGGGTTTGTATACACTTCGCTCAGCTAATCTTATTCTTGATATTTGCAGTACTTTCGAAAAGGAAATCTATAACAGCTATGTTGCTCTAGGATGATTTGGCAACCAATATGCCGACCCTTTTTTGGCGCTGAAGTCTGTAAGGCACATCAATTTCTTTATTTCTAGGTCTTTATGCAAACAATATTCGAAGGTAAGAGATTGTTGACGAGATTGTCAGGAAACTATCCGAAACAGACATTCGAAGACAAGTCGAAAAATGCTGTGCGACCACTATGTGTGATCCCCGGGGAATATACAAAGTTATGACAGGTATCAGTTAGTCTTACTTAACTTGATATTGGGGTGTAAGTCTATGCATTGGGATGAATAAGAGAAAAATTCCTTAGATGTCTGGTCGGATAAATGTGCGACCATCCGGCACTCATTGAGGGCATTCCGAATGGACAACAATTTACCAGAGTGGAAGTGCGACATATTTACATGCCTTTTCAACCTAACCCATCATTGCCTTTGCACGACTGCAAAAATGTCTAAAATAAGCCATTTTTCGGCCCCTTCTCGAGCTGTTCCTTAGGCACATATTCGCAATAGGGATTCGGAATACATATTTGTCAAAGCCATTTAAATTACTACTTTGTGGGTGAGCTATTGGCTGTCTACAGTTACTGTTAATCAGAATTACGGCCATATGTAACGGCGGCTTGAACGTATGCTTATCAATCTTATCTCGAGATAACCATGGACGCATTACATATATTTAATTCCAGTATCTATGGTGAAAATTGTCGCCACATAAGCTAAGCTTTTGTAGCATTTACAGTCGTTATTCCACTTTAAATATTTTATTGCCGTTATTAGTAATAAATAAACATTTTCTCAATCTCGGCTATACTTAAGAGCATGTACTTATGCGATCTAACCATCCAGCTGCTTGATTTATGACACCAAACTCGTACCACATGCAACATGACACACAACAAACTGCACTACACACGCACGTAACTAAACACACACTCAAACACTAACACTTACAGCTTAACAGTATTGTTGCTCAATGCATAGTGGTCCAGCTTTTAACGGCACGACGTTAGTAGCTCGTTAAAATAAAATTGTATGCCAATAATCAATTTGAATGCCAAAAATTACTTTGGTCTTTTTTCAGCGCATTCGTTTGAACTTATTTTATCACAGACTAAATAAATTTTTTTAATAAATTTTTTTTTAATATTTTTTTTTAATTTTTAATTTATTTATGTTTCTTAGTTATAAAGAACTTTATTAGTCACGGCATTTTACCTACACAATTTTCATATTCATTTATCATTATATTTTGGGCGTTCCACTGCAACGCATTTGGTAAAGCGCGAAATGTTATAAATTTTATGAAAAAGTGGAGCAGATATTCCGTATTATTGCTTTTGTAATAATAATTCTAATTTGCTGCCTGTCTGTTTTATGGAATAACAATTAGTTTTATTGAAAAATTGATGCACCTCAGGGGCGTAGCCAGAAAATTACCTTGGGGGGGAGGGAGTTCAAAAAAATTTTTTATTTTTTCTTTCAGTCAAATAAATAAAAAAATGTTGTCTTTAGCTTTAACATTCAAGTACGTGTATTTAGAATATGATATGAAAAAGGTTACATTAAACACTCAAGCGCATGCGTCGGCTTTTCTTTGCCATTTCATCTAAAACTTCATCAACGGTAACAATTTGATCACGGTGGATGCTTACTGATGCACAGCCATTCAATCGATTTTCACTCACCGTGTTTCTGAAATAGTTTTTAATCAGCCTAAGAGTTGAGAAAGATCTCTCGTTCGTTGCCGTTGTTACTGGAAGCGTACACAAGATTTTCAACAACATGCAACCATTAGGGAAAGCCACAGAATCGCATTCCTGTAATATTAATCATAGATAAATTGATAAAAAAAAACCGAAGTACCTTCTTCAGGAATAATTAGAATTCATGCCTTTTGAGCCTCACCATTATACGTATATAAAATTCAAAGAAAGAAACTGATCGAATAGAAAAAAATTTAATTTAAAAGTCATATCTACACGGAAAAAACAATAATGTGTTTTTTTTTACATTTTAAAATGTGAAAAACACATTATTTTTTCATTTATCAAATAATTTGAATTTTACATTTTTGAAAAGGGTTTTTGATATGAAAAAAAATGTAGATATTACATTATAATAATGTGTTTCCACATGGAAAATAATGTCAAATTTGCATTATATTTCAAAATAAGAAATGTGTACTTCGAAAAAATGCTGTAAATTGAAGATTATTTAAATGTGGAGAATAAAATCAAAGCACAAGAATTAGTATCGTTTAGTTCGACAAACAAACAGAACCGTAAGCAATGTTTATATGTAGCTTGTCGCCGTGACGTAAGGGCAGCAGAATCATGCAAATATTCAGACGCATGGATTTTTCATATTTGCCTTTTTCATTCCGATGAATGTAATCGCGGTTGAGGCAAACGAGCAAACGCCTGAATTGATTATATTCACGCATGCAATAAGTTGGTTGATTTTAAATCAATGTCGATTATGTTCGTTTAAGCAAGTTGGATCATTGAACACGATCATGTTGCCGAATGTAATCGAACGTTGTTGTGTTCGATTTTTGCTGTTCTCTGATATGTATATGTAGATGGTCGTTAGGCAAATTTACAAGGAAACTTCTTTATGAAATTATAGTAAAAGTTAACATGTACATTTGTATATTTAATAAATTGCAGAATTATTATGAAACAGAATATGATTAAAATATAAGTGTTCACTTCGTACATACATATGCTTGCATATTAAAAATATAATATCACCAACAAAGTAAATACGTAGCAGAATTATAAAGAAATTGATTAACATAGACATAAAAACATCAAATATTTGAATTGTAACGACCTAAAAAATCAAATGATCCTGAGGCAAGGGGGGTTTAAACCCCCAAAACCCCCCGTCGCGACGCCCCTGATGCACCTAATGGATTTGTAAATGGTTTATGCAAATGTGTTTGTTGTGTGATATGCAGGCGTTTGAAGGTGGTGCATACACCAGTGATCGATAGCTTCTAATCGTTTAGCTATTAAACTTACAGACAAAAATAAAAAGAATAATATATAACAAAATCATTGTTTTATATACATATGTATGTTCGTAATCAGTTTCAAAAAGGGCAAAACGGAGAAAAAGAGGTAGAGTTTTACGGAGCGGGAGAGAGAAGAAGCAGAGAGAGAGAGAGAGAGGAAAAAACACTTCCCAAGGCAGCCGGTTCTATGTACCGGAGCGACTCGGGATTTTTCCCGACGAAGGGCTGTCATTTCAGTGTAACCCCATTGAATTTGTTGCGTCCTTGGTCGCACCTATTGGATGGGGCGAAGCACTACTACAACAACACAACAACAACACAGAGAGGAAAAGGGAAAAAGTGTGGGCCAGAAAAAGACTGGTCTCACCAAAAGACTAAACAAAATTTTGGAGGAGAAAACGGAAGAGAAAGGGGGCGATGGAAAAAGATGGTAAAATACAGGGAGAAGGAAAGAGAGAGCGAGAGGAAGATGTAGAAATTATGGGAGAAGAGGGAGGAAAGAGACGGGGAAACCGACTGGAAGTAGAACATTAAGATAAAGTTGAAGAGGTATAAGATGATGAAAATCGAAACGGGAGCGAGGGAAAACGAGAGCTATAGAGAGAAGGAGAGCATGACGGAACCATACAAGGTGGAAACAAGGCGACATTTATACAAACATACACTACAGTACCATGTACTTTGGTTTCGTCATAACGGAGAGGGAGAAGAAGAGAAAGAGAGAAAGGATAGGAAAGGATACAGAGAGGGAGAAGCAGATGGAGCCAAAAATGGAGAGGATGAAGGGTACTGATACGGTAACAGACAGAGATACCGAGACGTTTATGGAATGGGAGACAGAAATGGAACAGAGACCGAGATATAGACAAAAGGAAATAGACAAAATGATTTCGCCATGAAAGAGGGAGAAAAATAGAAAGAGGAAAAGAGAGTAACTCATAAGAGGAAGATAGAAGTGGAGGGCGACGCAGACACATACAGAGAGTAGTAGGCACAGATACCGAGACGGACATGGCATGGGAGACAGAAATGAAAACAAAGAACAAGATATAGACAAAGGCGGTGACGAAAAGAATAGTAAGGCAAAAAGTTAAAGATATGTAGAGGCGTACGGTAAGGAACGGAACGTTTCATCTTGATGTGGCTGCCCGGAAAATGGAGCTTAAAGAAAATGAAAGGACTTACGTTCATAAACTTTTAGGCGTAAATAGGGCACGAGATCAGCATGATAACGTTTCACATACCTGAGGACTACTACTCACCCACCTATCACATGATCAGTAGAGCTATGAGCTAAGCTGCTAAGACTGGGTTCGTGCTAGAGCCTTTTGATGCTCGAGGCTAGCGAAGTTTTATCTTAGAATATTCGAAGCACGACTCGTGGATATATCTAAACATGCGAAGTCGTCGTCTCGTAATGGGAACGAACATCAGGAGAGTGTGGCTGCCACCATGTTTAAGTGCCCTTCGAGGTATTCAATATCGAAATTGTATTACCGATCGCCCGAAGGAGGTTTTGCACTAAAAGTAGCCAACTTAACGAATGATGGTCGGTGATAACGCTGAGTCGCTAAGTCCCTTATTTTCCGCATGCCCCACAGTACCGCCAGACATTCTTGCAGTTGTGGGCAGAGGATTGAGTTTAAGGCGCAATGAAACGTTGCCGGGGACGAAAGTAACCCGAAAGACATGCCGTCCTTCCACTGCAAGAGTTCACAACATGAACGCACCTTTACCCATATTCTTATTCCCTGGCTAAAGAAATATGTGCTAAAGTTTTAATGGAAGTGAGATAATGTATCTACCGATGGACTGGGATCAATACCGTACACAACTGTCGTAATTTCGAAGCTAATTTTGGCAGTCTTGTAGCAAAGATTGACAGCTTGTTCATTTCCGCGATAACTAGTGCCACCTCAAATCCTTCTGGACCCATTTCTTCCAACTTATTGCAGGACTTTCCTTTCATGTAAGTCATCATATGGCTTATATATGCGACATTAACGCTGTATCGACTCAAACTATTCTAGGATAAATTTTATTTGGGTCCTGGCCATGATAAAACTTTGGGCAACTGGCGGTGATATTTTATTTCCAGAATGTACCATGTGAACCCTTTTTCACAAGTTGTGGCAAATACATTCTATTAGCAGTCTGCTCTTCCAAAGATAGACACCAAATCAACAATGCTTTGAAGATACCATCTCCTGCAAAGTAAGTGAAATCTTTTTAGTCTGTAGATCGCATTTGAACTGCTGACTGTATTGGTTTCACTAAGCCACATTTATATCTTGTGTCGTAAAGGGCTCTGGGCAGTGTGTTCCTTTGCAGCAGCTGCTTGGAAGATTCGAGTGGTAATAACTACGTACCCACATGCCAACTGTCCAGATTTAAGACTAGGATTTTACAATCTACAAGAAGTTACGAGAAGATCGAGAGATAGTCTAAATATACAAAAGGCCCGCCCAGATATGCTTTAAGTAACTAAACCCGTAGAAATTTCTATCGCTTTTAAATTTACGGAGGGTAGTTTTGCGACGAGCTCGAACACAACCGGCTTCTCTGGTTGAGGCATCTTACATCGTATAGCCTAAATTTGCTATCTCATTTTACTTGAAACCTAACTTTCGGCATGAAAAACTATCTCAGACTTTGAAATTAGAATCCATTTGAGATAAAATTGGTTTTCTACGATATAAGTTGAATATATTAGGGTCTTACCAACGGACTTTGCTGCCAGTTTCCACCACATTCAGTACCAACATTGTTTACCTACCATTTAAGTCCCTCAATGGCCCACCACGACCAGCATGCACCAATAACGTTTTGCACATATTGTAGAAAAAATTAACATTTCATCAAAACAATTTTGTTAATGCTGAACAAGAAGCATCCGTATAATTATGGTAATGATATCGATAAACTTCATTTCAATTGAACATTTTCCACACCCTCCAACATCATACATATATATTTTCGTCACATACAAACTTAATCAGTCCAATCACGTTAAAAACTTGATTACCAACGTCCATTGCAAGCGATAGCACTCAATTCCCAAATATAGTTATCCCCGCGATCGAGACAATGTTGCTATCATCACACAAACGTCATTGGTGCATAACGACTTTTTCCAACGAAAAATTCAAAAAGTAGCAGAAAACCCCTGCGCATGCGCCCGTCGTGTAAGAATTCGGTCTGAATGCAGTTAATGCGCATGTACCGCGCAACCAATGATTTGCTTCAACGCGCAATGTATTGCAGTCATCGTTGTCATCTTTCTCTACTTCATTGCCCATCTGCAGTTCATGGCAACATCAACTGACCCAACAACCATGACTAACTCATCTAATTAAAAAACATAAATTTATGCACCCGTTGGTGGACTTTGTTGGTTGGATTGTTGGTGCCTTTTAGTTTCATTGCTCTGCACTGTATTGCCGTTTTTGTTTGCAACTTGCAATATTCTCATTGGAGCTGCGCTCATGCGCATGGCCCACGAGTCGAAGTCAAGCCGAGTGAAGTTACTTCAACGTTCATTGACAGCAGCAATTGACTGGCCGATCGGGCATTCAACTGGGACATTTGTTGGCGCTTTCATTACTCGAAAAATTAGTCGACCAAACTGCATCTTCATTGCATGCCTACACACAAATAAATTGTTGGTGTATGTAATGATAGGTTGTGAGCACAGTGTGTCATTTTCTTAGCTAGGATTGTTTGAGTTATTATACTCAGCGTGCTTTGCACACAGAGTATATTAATTTTGATTGGATAACGGTATGTTGTACAGGTATAACGGAATCGAGATAGATATAGACTTCCATATATCAAAATCATCAGTATCGTAAAAAATTTGATTGAGCCATGTCCGCCCGTCTGTCCGTACGTCCGTACACACGATAACTTGAGTAAATATTGAGATATCTTCACCAAATTTGGCACACGAGCTTATCTGGACCCAGAATAATGGTAGGAAAATATCGATGATAAACGCCCACTTTTTATATATATAACATTTTGGAAAACACAAAAACCTGATTATTTAGTAAATAATACACCTAGAATGTTGAAATTTGACATGTGGACTGATATTGAGACTTTTGATAAAAATTTGAAAAAACATTTTAAAATGGGCGTGGCACCGCCCACTTGTGATAAAATCAATTTTACAAATATTATTAATCATAAATCAAAAATCGTTTAAACATATCGTAACAAAATTCGGCAGAGAGGTTGCCTTTACTATAAGGAATGCTTTGAAGAAAAATTAACGAAATCGGTTAAGGACCACGCCCACTTTTATATAAAAGATTTTTAAAAGGGTCGTGGATGAATAAAATATGTTATATCTTTGTAAAAAAGAGCTTTATATCAATGGTATTTCATTTCCCAAGTGGATTTATAACAATAAATAGGAAAAACTTCAAATTTGAAAAAATGGGCGTGGCACCACCCCTTTTATGACTAAGCAAATTTAAAAGGGTCGTAGGCTAGAATAATAAGCTATAACTTAGCAAAAAATAATTTTGAATCAATGATATTTCACTTATCAAGTTTTACTGTAAGAGGAAATGGGGAGTCATTTTTCTTTTAAATGGGCGGTGCCACGTATTATGTAGAAAAGTTATGTGAAAAGAAATTTGAAAACTGAAGCTCACGCTGAGTATACAATGTTCGGCTACACCCGAACTTAGACACTTTTACTTGTTTATTATTATTGTATATATTGATCCTAAGAAAATGTATGGCAAAAATGTTAATTACAAAGAGTTTAAAAAACTTAGATAGACAGAGTTAGGTTAGGTTAAGTTAGGTAGAACAGGCCGGCCCATGGGGATCTCACTTAAATTGAATGAGCTCGTAGTGTTACAAGAAGTTTGTTTAGCGATCAAACTGAAAATCCCAAATGTAAAAAAGGACCTTTGTTATAAAATAACTGCATCCTTTTGACAAATACTAGAAGTTTTCTAGGACCTATGCCACTTGCTGCTTTTAGATCGGACAGACGTATCACTACTAATAGCCCAGTAGTCTCAAACACGAGCACAAAACATCAGCTTTCACTGACCAAACTTGATTAAAAGGCATGTGTCTAGTCAGAATACCCGTCATAAGTATACAGTCCCCTCTTTTAATTATATGTGTATTTTTGTTAGTCTAAGGTTGTAATACCTACACATGATCTTCGACACTTTGCAATCCCGCGCATGAGTCCACGCTTTTCCCCCTTACTCGATCATGTGCACCTCTCGCCTTCTCTAAATCTCGCCCAATCTAATTGGGACGTGGTGAACGGAGCAAGCTTCGAGGGTTGCGCCCTTTTAAGCTAGTTCATCCACTTTTTTATTTCCATCTATTCCCATAAGCCCTACAACCCATGCTTCTTCCTATCCCGATTCTTTCCAGGGCTTACACTCCAACACACTAGATGCTCTGATATCCGAGACTATTGTCTTAATTACTAATTAATTACATTTTTGGAACCATCCGTGTACACGTGTATCACCTCGTCCGCCATTTGACACACTTCCAACTCTATTGTGGCTCTAAGGGCCCCTTCGAAGCGCAGATACGGAATCAGGTAGTCTTTTCGTCCTGTAACTGATGACGCTATACTACTATGGTCGTATGGTCTGCGCAAGTTGCCCCGAGGCACTATGCCTCGCTGCAGTTGTTAATGCTATGTACTTTGCCAACAGGTCTACAGGTGAAATGTGCGGAATGGCATTAAGTGAAACCGTGGTGGTTGTTTTCAGGGCTCCCGTAATGCTAAGCATTAATAGCCTGCATACCCCATTTATTTTTTTGAGGTGGGTTCTTTTTTGTCTGGCTTTCCACCAAACAAGGACTCCATAGTAGAGGATAAGCTTTACAATCGCAGTAAATATCCAATGAGAGAGGGCGATAAACCCCACATACATCCCAGCAGTCTTTTACCTGCAACAAGTGCCGTCGGGGTCTTCTTCACTCTCACTTCCATGTCAAACTTCCACGATATTTTGTCCAAGGTTTCTCATGCAAGGTCACCCTTACTAGCCGACATTAGATTCTCAGGTATGTTAGACGGAGTTTGACAGCCTTGTTTGTTTTTTCAGTTGGACAGCCTTGACAAATCAGCCCTGTCTGGGCGGGCAGCATAGCAAAACGTATGGTAAATTCCTCCCGTAACCGTTTCACAAAGTTCCAAAGGTCTACAATGCACCATCTTATATTTTTAAAATATTTCGTAAAAAACATAGTGAAGATCCGCTTCCTCTTTCTGGTATGCAACACTTTTGTGTCAAACCCATAATGGCGGCGATCGTCCATAATTAGGGTTGACAGGAGAGGAGAGATCGCACACCCTCGAGGATATTTTCTATTGACCAGAGTTAGTTGTTCCTCCTTGCTGCAAACTGATTTAGCTAAGAAACATTTTCTCAAATTTATGTCTACGACTTTTCTCTTTGACTCCCCACTGTGATGATGAAGCAACGGTATTTGTGGTCTTTTTATTTTGCAACGGCGCCTCGGGCTGCTGTGTAGTCATCACTTAATGTCCTCACTCATTGTGTCTTGGATGTCATTTACAAAATTGAGTGTTGTCTTGATGACGTTGCAATGCAATATTTAGCAATAATTTACACAAGATGACATACGTGCTGACAACCGCACTTTGTGATATGTGAAACGAAAATCTCGGGATATAACGATAATTGTGTGTGGCATTTTTTTAAGACCCACTTGCAGAACGAAAATTTATCTTTTTCACTCAGAGTTAATCTGACATGAGGGGTTAAACTCATACATTTTTTGACAAACTTTTATACCCAACTCCACTTATACACAGGTTATTATAACTTTGATTGGATAACGTTTGGTTGTACAGGTATAAAGAAATCGAGATAGATATAGACTTCCATATAGCAAAATCATCAATATCAAAAAAAAGTCATTAAGTCATGTCCGTCCGTCCGCCTGTCCGTCCGTTAACCTGATAACTTGAGCAAATATTGAGATCTCTTCACCAAATTCGGTATACGGACTTACCGACCTGAACCCAGAATAGATTGGTATTGAAAACGAGCAAATCGGGCGGCAAACACGCCCACTTTTTCGATATCGAAGACTTATAATATTGGAAAATATGAGGTTATTCAGAAACGAATACCCCCAAGCTAGAAATTTGGTAAGTGAATTGTTTTTATGACGCAAAACATAAATTTCAAAAAATTTTGGTATATGGGCGTGGCCCCACCCACATTTAGAAGAAGAAAATTTGGAAGTTTAACAAGCCCTAAATCAAAAGCCGTTAAAGATATGGATGGGATCGGTTAAAGATCGCGCACACCTTTATATATAAAGGATGTTTTACAGGGGTAAGCAGACTAGAATAATAAGCTATAGCTTGGCGAAAAATAGTTTGTCATCAATCATGTACTCTCTACCAAGTTTTATTTAAGGGAATATTGGGAGATATTTATTTTTTAATGGGCTGGTGCCACGCACCTATTCCGATCAACCATTAAACAACATTTCTAGAGCTTCAAAAAAATCCCTTGTAACAAAATTCGAAAAAAGTAATTTATCTGAAATGAGCTGTAAAATTGAAACTCACGCTGAGTATATATGTGGCGGTTACAAGCGAACTTATACGCCCTTACTTGTTTAAGTGAAGTTGAAAATTTAATTAGACAGCCTATAAAATGAGCTGGTAACGCCATGACTCTCTTCAATTTTTAAATACATTTATGATAGATAATTAAAAAAATAAAAATAAAATAAAAAAATTTTAAGCACTTCCTTTATATAAATGGACAAAAATCATCCAAAACTGTCTCATTATATTTATTTATTTGGATTTGTCTACGAACATGACAAATATTCCTACAGACTATGACAAAATTAAAATTTAGCAAATTAATAGATTATATTAATTTAAAGTATACAGAAAACATGATTCGAGACCGAAAAATCAATATCGATAGAATTAGAGTATTATATTGAATTCATTAACAGCCCTTGACATAGGGGCATTCCGAAGATAGTTAGTCTTAAAGTTTTCGCAATAAAAAATATTTGAATATCGCAGTGTCCTTTGGCGGACATGTAAGATAAATGCGCTCCAGAAGGTACGTATAGTCAACAAAAAGTTAACGAGAGGACAGACCTTCTTTTTTGCGAAAGATCTAAGATTTATTAACAATGTCGGACCTGTAGGAGGGAACTGGTTCCGAGAGCGAAAGCAATGCAAAACGTATTTAAGAAACAATGTTTGAACACGTTTCTATCCTCTCTATCCTAATTGATGAAATGGACGCCAGATAAAATTGCATACTCCAGATAGGGACGTACAAAAGTGGTTTAAAGCAACTTTAATGTATTTGTAATGGAAATTGAGAACTCATAGCAATTTCTTTTAGAAACCTAGCATAAAATATGACTTCTATATTATAAAATCAGTGGCTGTTGAAAGAGAGCTTGGCATCAAAAATAACACCAAGATCCTTTATTTCACTGGATATCTGCAGAGTATGAGCTGAAATACTGTAAGACGATGCTAAAAGATTATTAGATTTTGAAAAAGAAACGTGAAAACATTTGCTGATATTAAGCGAAAGGTGCGACTTCAGGCGCCACAAGTATAAATTATTAAGGTCTAATTGAATTTTAGCCACGTCAGTTAGATTGGTAACTCTCGAAAATATCTTAAAGTCATCGGCATATAGCAAAAGAGTAACAGAACTTAAAGCATGAGGAAATATTATTTATAAAACAACACAAAGAGCAATGGACCGAGAATGCTACCTTGTGGGACACCCGACGTCGCAACATACGAATAAGAGGATGGCATTATCACCATAACCATGCATGGTCTATGCATAGGACTTAAGCCAATTCAAAAATCCAGAATGAAAGCCAAGACACTCAAGCTTCGCTATCAGAATCCTATGAGACACTTTGTCAAAGGCTTTCGAAAAATCCGTGTAGACACAGTCCACCTGACATCTGCTACAAAAGCCCGATAGACAATACTCACTAAACACTGTCAAATTTGAAACAGTAGAGCACCCTGGAAAAAACCATGCTGGTTTGGACAATTAAACTTTTGATTGGAAATACATTTTGTCTAAATTATACATTCTAGTAGCTTTGAACAGTAGATATTTTGGTAATTGGTCTATAATTGCTTACATTGTTTTTGCTACCACTTTTAAAAACCGGGGTAATGGATGCCAATTTCCAAGCATCTATAAAGACACCCGTGATAGCGATCTGTTAAGATGAGTGGGTAAAGGAAATATCAAAGCTGGACAATTCTTAATAACACAGCATATATTCCATCTACGTCAGTACGCGAGGAAGGCTTCAATTTCGAAATACCATTAGCAAACATCTTCATATGTGAGAAGAAGCGACCCAAAACCTGAGAATAAATTTGCATCAGAAGAAAAATTGAGATCAAGGTCCGCAAACAATTTGCCACATCTACAGGAGTATGAGCTTGATTTGTCATTAAGAAAAACGGTTGATGGTATTATAGAACAGGACTATTGGACTTCAAAAGTTCCAAAAGGTCTTGGGATTAGAGTTGATGCTGTATTCGATATTAAGAATATAATTTCTATGCAAAACTTATCCAGACAGTTAAACTCTTTCAGCAAACGCTTGTAGGTATTATAATGGCATTGACTGTTGGTAGCCTTATACTTCTTGTAAAATTTATTGCGGAGATTTTTAGCTTTTTCAAATGATAGTTTATACCAGGTAACTTACCCTTCAAACAACGCGAGTACTCCATAAATAATGTAAGGAATACTCCTTTGGGAGTATAGGAGTATTCCAAAACTAATCTGTATTCATACAAAAAATGTGCTCCAATTAACATTGCGATGTCCTAGGAGAGGAGTAGGTGATCCCACTCTCGCTTTGTTTGTGAGTATCCATAGAGTATATACGTGAGAGTACTTTCCAAAGTACTTTCACTGCAGTACTCCATGGAGCACCCACAGAGGATCATATGCCAAAGTACTAAGAGGAACTGTGTCGGAAAGAATATCGAGTGAATTTAATTTAAAATGAAAGTAAATGAAGAGGGGCAATACAACTTTTATATTTTTTACTACGAATATTATTATGTTATTTAGCTTTGCGTGAATAAAGAAACTAATATTTCTCTATACTATAGTATGTATACATAAAACCAGTGCGCTGTTGCATTTATCAGAATTGCCATAGGTAAAATTTATTATCAGTTATTTGTATGCAATATTTATACTTTTGGCACTCTGTTCGATCGTCATCTCGTGTCGTGATCACGGTCGTTAAAAACGAGCAATGATCGGCTGATGGGTGGTCCGCAAACGCATTGCAAAGGAGTATTGTTAGAGTACTCAACATGAAGAAAATGGAACACGTAATCCAACAATTTTTGCAGGTATATGGTTTGATTTATCAAAGGAATATGGTAGAACAAATGGCTAACAAAATTCTTTGAATTTGTAAAAACTGACAGAAAACTCTAAGCCATCCAAACAGTCACCCCAGTTAACATCAGAACAAATAACATTTAGATGATCAAAATCACATCGAGCATAATTAAAAGCCATTTCCTTCTCCGGAGAAACCTGTGAAAAGTTATAAAACTTAATTTTCAGAACCAGAGCAAAATGCTGCAACCCTGGTAACGATATTAGATCAAGACATTCAGATAGATCATGATGCAATCCATCATCAACAAAAATTTAATCTAAAATTTTATCGAGCTGTTAACATAATTCTTAATTTGACATAAATTTAAGCTAAGTAGATTATCAATAACATAAGACTAATGAAAAGAAGAAAGATTATTAGGAGCAAGACCATTACATGAATAGCTATTTGACCAGCTAACGCAACCAATATTAAAATCACCAGAAACGCAAATCTGGTTCTCAGCCAGTCTATTGTGTACAAACGTTATATATAAAGACATATTTACGCTAAACTTTGATTTTTAAATTTTGACATAGAAATTGCAAAAATATTTATGAGAAGTAAAATATAAAAGTGGAGTGCACATTACTTGGATTGGAAAGTTGGTAGGAAAAGTGTCTTAACCTATCTGTTAAGTTTACGCTTGTAGCTCAATGAGAACTTACATAAAAATCAATCCCAAAATTCCCTCGGTTCCGTTTGATTTTTATACTCAGCGTGCTGTGCACACAGAGTATATTAACTTTGATTGGATTACGGTTGGTTGTACAGGTATAAAGGAATCGAGATAGATATAGACCTCCATATATGAAAAGTATAAAAAAAATTTGATTGAGCCATGTCCGTCCGGCCGTTAACACGATAACTTGAGTATCTTCACCAAATTTGGTATGCGAGCTATCTGGACCCAGAATAGATTGGCATTGAAAATGAGCGAAATCGGATGATAACCACGCCCACTTTTTATATATATAACATTTTGGAAAAACAAAAAACCTGATAATTTAGTAAATAATACACCTAGAATGTTGAAATTTGACATGTGGACTGATATTGAGACTCTTGATAAAAATTGCAAAAACTTTTAAAATGGGCGTGGCACCGCCTCACTTGTGATAAAATCAATTTTACAAATATTATTAATCATAAATCAAAAATCGTTAAAGCTATCGTAACAAAATTCGGCAGAGAGGCTGCTTTTTACTATAAGGAATGCTTTGAAGAAAAATTACGAATCGGTTAAGGACCAGGCCCACTTTTATATAAAGATTTTGAAAGGGTCGTGAACGAATAAATAAGCTTTATCTTTGCAAAAAAGAGCTTTATATCAATGGTATTTCATTTCCCAAGTGGATTTATAACAATTAATAGGAAAAACTTCAAATTTAAAAAAATGGCGTGGAACCGCCCCTTTTATGACTAAGCAATTTTCTATGTTTCGGGAGCCATAACTCGAAGAAAAATTAACATATCGTAATGAAATTGTGTACACATATTTTCCTTATAGCAGAAAATATCTCCATGCAAAAATGGACGAGATCGGTTAAAGACCAAGCAACTTAGATATAAAACAAGTTAAAAGGGTGCGTACACTAGACTAACAAGCTATAACTTAGCAAAAAAATAGTCATCAATGATATTTCACTTATCAAGTTTTATTGTAGGAGGAAATGGGGAGACATTTTCTTTTAAACTGGCGGTGCTCACGTGTTATGTAGAAAAGTAATTCATCTGAAATGAAATGTGCAATTGAAGCTCACGCTGAGTATATAATGTTCGGTTACACCCGAACTAAGACACCTTTACTTGTTCTAAATATCTCAGTTCGTGCGCCCCTAGCGAAACTTTTTGTATCGTGTCATCGGCTGTCATCGACCTCTGAATTGAGTTTGAAATTTCAAGTCTCTAGCTCATCGAGAAGTTACTTAAAAGCTGGTTTGAAAATTTTAAATTCTTATCTAATTATTTCGATCCGTGCGCCACCTAACGGATTTTTGTTTGTTTGTTGCATGTCATGGTGTTCTAACCTATGCGTAAAGTTTCGCGTTTGTAGCTCAATGAGTAGTTACTAAAAATCGATTGCAAGATTTGTATGAAAATCGGACAAACATTCAACCGACCTAATATAAAGGAAGTAAAAAGCCAGTACCATTTCGATCTTTCAAACACAAATTTACTTCGCTCAATGAAATTTTGCAATCACCTTAAGGCTATCAAGTCATCACAAATGCATCAAAGTTTCTCGGTGTAGCATTTTAATTAAAAGTTTGCCTTCTTCACTTATCTCAATATTTTTCAACATACATGCTATCCTTTTATGGCTTATCATCGACACCTGTGGTAACAGTAAAATGTGCATAAAACCAACTGGTCAAGAAATATTTTTTTCACTGCATTTACCAACTTGTATTACAAACAAGCCACACGCTGGTTGCAACCAACTCATAGGAAGTCTTTATGTACAAACATAAATAACTCAACATCTTGTGCTAATATCGATAGACTGGTGCGTGCACATGCACCTCACCGTTTACGCTGCTGATTACCCGTTTGTGCGCATTTACATGTAAGATTAATAATGATGTTGATGTAATTTTATGTTTTGAGCTTCAGGCGATTTTTTATCGGTTTTTTGCTTTATAGCGGCAGTTTCTATTAGAAATATGTTGCAATATAGACTTTACATACTAAACAGTGAGCTAGCTGAGTGTCTAACACGCATGCGTAGAACCATATGACAGATACTGCAACACTTTTTAGTTGCCACTTGCATGTTTATGGTAAGTTGCCGGCACCATGTCGCATTCCATGTCATAATGTCGTCAATGGAGCTATCCCTAACCGCTAATGCAATGCCAATAGGTTACTCTGTTTTGACGAAGTGAATGACTATAAAGCTAAGAAATTCTTAATAATTTTTCAACATTAATAAAGTCAATTTGGTAACCATGCTGGAAAGTTTTCTATCACGTCCACGAGCATGTGTAACATTAGACCGGAGCGAAACACAAATTTAGTTATCATTTTTATTCCCGAAGGTCATATTTGCATAAAGCGTTTTGTGGAGAAATTTTCTAAGGACGTTTTCTTTCTGTAAAGAAAAGAAGAATTAGCCTTGGCGCACACTCAAATTAAGCGGTACAACAATCGATCGCCTTTCTTGGGCAGCTGGCGGCGTAATTCTTGTAAAAGCGTACCTATCCTTAATGCTTAATTCCTAATCCTTACTAAGGCGCGCACATAGGTGCACTGAAACGAAAAAAGTTCTCCTGAAGCTTATTTGTTGAAGAATCCAAATACCGGACGCAAATCGAGAATAGCTCAATCCCAGCAGAATCTGTGGTACCGTCTGCCAAAACAGCAAAACCATTTGCTCGTTCACTATATTTAAATTTTTTTTATGATTGCTTATTTGAATTCATGCCGACTGTGATAACTTATAAAAGCTAGCTCTGACGCTAAAGTAGAATGCATAGTATACAGTTGAAGGCAGGCTGAGCGCTGTTCTGTGGTTTAGGCAGATAACAATATTTGGAAGGTCCTGGGTTCGAATTCCTGTCAAAATAGAAACAAGTTATTTCAATTAGAAACAAGTAAGAAGGCTAAGTTCGGGTGTAACCGAACATTACATACTCAGCTGAGAGCTTTGGAGACAAAATAAGAGAAAATCACCATGTAGGAAAATGAACCTAGGTAACCCTGGAATGAGTTTGTATGACATTGGTATCGAGAAATCGCCATAAAGGTGGACCTGGGGTGACTCTAGAATGTGTTTGTACGATATGGGTATCAAATTAAAGGTATTAATGAGGTTTTTAAAAGGGAGTGAACTTTAGTTGTATATGTGAAGGCGTTTTCGAGATATCGAACCAGGGTGACCCAGAACATCAGCTGTCGGGTACCGCTAATTTATTTATATATGTAATACAGTAGACGCTCACAAATTAGAACCATTTGTTCTTAGGGTGTTTCTAATTTCTGCAAAATTCTAATTCCTGAACTTTTTTTATTTGTATAAAACCTTAAAAATTAAGGCAATTTGAACTAAAAAAAATACAATGAAATTGTGTTATTCAATTTTGTTCATAACAACGAGAAAGCATAAGGAAACTATTCATTACAACACATATCACATGTTTTTTTTATTAAATTTACATATATGTATATATACGCTAAATCAAAAAAAGATCCAAAAAACAAAATCTCTAGTTACAATAAATATATTTTTTCATTAAAAATACATAAAAGATCGATAGAAATACATTGAAAAGCCAAAAATTAATCAAAAACTTCATAACTAATATTCAGCGATGCGCAATGATTTTTTGTTAGCGTCATGATAGGTATTAGAAACAGCGTTTAAAATTGATGATTTATTCGATTGATATAACTGATTGCAGATGGCGCCACATCAAATTCTAGGGCTAATTGCTTCCCTTGAACACCTTCGTCAAGCTTTTCCAAGATCTGAATTTTGGTTTCCAAGGACAAAGTATTTTTCTTACGTTTATTTGGCATTCAACGAATTACTTTTACTTTTAAACAAACAATGCTAAAACACGTGCACGCGTATCGAATTTCACACAAAAACTAAAAAAACCGTACAGAACCGAGACGAAAATCCAACGACTACCGAGCGTAAAATGAATGAATTGGGGATTCCCCTTTTCATGTCAATTTTGGAACAAAAAAAAACAAAATACGCTCAGAAATTAGAATTTTCGATTCTAATTTCAGATCATGTAATGTATTGAAAAAGTTGATTATAATTTCTGGACATTCTAATTACCAAAGGTTCTAATTTGTGAGCGACTACTGTACCATGAACAGTATTCCTGTCATGATTCCAAGGGCTTTTGATTTCGCCCTGCAGAACTTTTTCATTTTATTCTACTTAATATTGAAAGTGTCACACCCATTTTACAAAGTTTTTTGTAAAGTTATATTTTGCGTCAATAAACCAATGCAATTACCATGTTTCATCCCTTTTCTCGTATTTGGTATAGAATTATGGCATTTTTTTAATTTTTTTTGCGAAATTTTCGATATCGAAAAAGTGGGCTTGGTCATAGTCGGATGTCGCCCATTTTTATTACCAAGATAAAGTGAATTCAGATAAGTACGTGAACTAAGTTTAGTAAAGATATATCGATTTTTGGTCAAGTTATCGTGTTAACGACCGAGCGGGACAGACGGTCGACTGTGTATAAAAACTGGGCATTTTTATTTAGCACACATATAGTAATAGGACTAACGTTCCTGCCAAATTTCATCATGATATCTTCAACGACTACCGAATTACAACTTGGAAAACGCCCTTTGACGCCCATTGTCCAAAATTTTACTAATTTTCAATTCTGCGTCATAAGGTCAACCCTCCTACCAAGTTTCATCGCTTTATCCGTCCTTGGTAATGAATTATCGCAGTTTTTCGGTTTTTCGCAATTTTCGATATCAGAAGTCGTTCTTACTAACTAAAGAAATATATGGGGTATTCCATTCCATTTCGACCAATTCGACCAAATGTTTTTAAATGTACTTTTCGGAAAAAATACAAAAAATTTTAAAGTTTTTTTTTCAATGAAATAAAAATATTCTCGGCCCACTTCGGGATTAGTGGGGATGATTGCAGAATTGATTGAAGTTTTTTATGAGAAAAAAAGGGCGAAATTCGAAAAATTTCGAAAAACTGAAAAATTACAAAAAAAAACTTTGAAAATTTTTTCCGAAAAGTACATTTAAAAACAAATTTAAAAAAAATTTCAAACGGTCAATTTTGAAAAAGTTATAGCATTTTGAAAACAAAAACGGTGTTTTTTTAAAAATTCATAACTTTTTTTGAGTTGGATGAAAAAATTTGAAAAACTTCTGAAAAACGTCTTTCGTAAGCTAGAAAAAGAAGAAAACCTTTCAGCCAATTCTAGAGGGGTCGGGTTCAAAATTGGTCGAAATGGGATGGAATACCCCATATACAGTATCAAATTGTAGGGAATACATCTTCTACAAAAGAGGGGATATCGCGCGGATCGGGTGATTTGACCTTTAGAGCTTTGAGAATATATGAAAGCGCATATAGCGAAGCACGATTTTAAAAAACGGTCCGTCCTATTATTTCCATTCCTTATGGTTAATCATGAGTCTTTTCCTCTTCACATACCAGCTTTTATATGCGCAATATGTATTTAACCCAAAAAAGGAACATACATACATAGATACTTATTAAATACATACATAGTGTTCCAATTATGTGCAAGGCGACATATTTCTAGCCATTGCACATTATGGTTATGGCAGATGTTTCTTTAATTATGCTTGTATCAATAAAACAATTAACGAATCATTAGTAATGACCACAAGTGTTGAGTACTTCAATTAAGTAAAAAAGAAAGAAATTGTTTTATTAAATTGCAATCAATTAAAGTGAGTATTAGAGTTGGCAGTTATCGTGATTTTTGAGGAACAACGTGACTTGTCAGTTAGCAGCGATTTTTGACTGTGACTGTGGCTTGACAGCATTAGAGGAGAACACCATTATCAGAACAATAAGCTGTCATAATATTGTAACGAATGTTGGTTCCTGACAATTATACACCTTCTGCTGACGTTCGAATCGCTGAACTATCGAATAACTCCAAAATTCAGTATTGCAAAATGGTCTTTATTTAGACTACTTTGGGAGTAGTATAATTATACTTCACCATCACGTACTTCACAAAAGCGTGTTTAAATCAAACTGGTTAGTTATTCCTCAGCTTGTGCTGCTTTTATACTCTCTGCTTTTATTTATCCTAAGGTCCAGACTTTTCACGAACATGGAATAGTTATCGTGTATGTGTGAGTAGCAACTTCTGCTCTTAGCTTATGACTACATGTGTGTATGATATGACTTCACTTCGAGTTGCTGGTTATGTGTGCTGCTTGCTGTTTTTGTTGTTGTGATTATTTACTAATACCATAGTGATGCTAATATTCGCCACAATATGAATATGTAAATGAAATTATGATTTGTGCTAGAACTATGTAAGGGCAGTAGATGGCCCGGTAAACTGCGACAGTAAACAGCGACTACGAAATGTACTTGCACTAAGTAAACTGCAACTGTTTCGAGTTAGAGCACAAATAACATGTTATTGACAGATATTGTCCCAGCTAATTGATCCCGTGACGAGGGTCTGCGATTGCGATTATTGGTAAGCGTGATTGTGAACGTGACGCAGATGCATGTATGATATGTATGTGAGGCATTCTAATGTTTGCAAGTGCTGAATATGTAATTACAAGTTTCTAATTAATCCCATAAAACAACGATTTAAATCTAGGCGTAAATTGTAAATTAAAGAATACACGTTATAACTGGT
>JARSSU010044921.1:0-80296 GCA_029619165.1 Eurosta solidaginis | reverse complement strand
ATAATCATGAAATAAGCAAGGAATGGCTTTTGGTAATCCAATGTAATTTGGCATTATTATTGTTTGTACTTTCTAACAAAGGTTACAGTAGGCTATTGGTACTGTTTGGGAAAAATTATTGCGAAATTCATTCAGGACATTATAGCACAATTTCTGTGGTGGTTGAGAAAGTACTACTCCCCAAATGCCAAAAAAATTACAAAAAAAACTCTCGGATTCATTTCCCTTTACTGAACCAGTTAGGATCGCGTTTTGTATGTTTCGGGTAACGCAGTTCATAACATTTTCGGAAATTTCGGTATTAATTTGAAAAATTCTTTCCGTATTAGTCTGCCCACAATTTTTGGACTACTAAGAAATTGCTTGAAGCGCAAGAACGAAATGTTGCCGAAATTTCTTAAAATAATACGATTGGAAATAACGTCAATATACGTATTTGTTCCGGAAAATTTTACTAGCATGATGTTAACTTATTGGGAATGGTATAAAAAACTAATAATCGTAATATGAATAATTTCGGGATTGTTATAGAAGTTTAGAGATTAAATCAGGAACCTCTCTTGATCATTTACGATTGCCTTTGATACGATTTACATTATTATTATTTTTTTTATTTTTAGAATGATCATTTGGACCGTTTTTGAAGCTACTTTCAAAGCTCTATTGATAAATTCATGTCATTCTCTTCAATTTGGAATTTTTCCCACTATAATTTTAAGATTATTTCGAAAAAGTTCTCTCAATGAGAACACAGTGAATTTTTATCCAAACTAAGTTTTGACTTTTTTATTTTCGATAGTTTTGAAAAAACCAATTCACGGAACTGGTAAAAGGAATCTTAAAAACGTTTTGAAAAAATTTGAAAATTGGAGAAAATTTTACGAAAGTTTGTGCAATTTTTTTCAGAGGGGGTGCAGACTTTTTTCCAAGTGAAATATATATTTCACACTTTGTATGGAGAAAGCTTTAAAATGGCAATTGATTGTGTACTCAAAAAGTTTAGAGAGCTCCAAATCCTAAAAAGTTGAAAATTTTCGAAAATTTTCAAAAAAATTTCGAACATTTTTAGGATTTTTGTAGAGTTTAAGTTATAAAATTCGAAGATAAGAAGGCTTCTAAAATATCGAAAATAAAATAATATATGTTTAAATTGGACGATATTGATACAAATTTCCACTGCTATTTTTCTGTTCGCTGCTTGGGTCTCGCTTTGTAGATACATGCGCTATCTGTCGTACTTTTGTAACAAATTCGGTTTAGTGAGAAACAGTTCGGCATGAGTCCAACTGCAAACGTCATATTTCTGTCAGTTTGCTGGCCTGATGACCTACTGAATGAAGATGGCACCAAATTGTGAAGCAATGTGAACTGAAAGATAGCACATGCTGAAAACCGTGTTATCTCCTATATCAATTTGAATAGTTATGTACTTTGGCATACACTATCGGCACTATTTGGACCCCCTTTTAAAAACACACTATAGTGCAATATTGCCCACTATGACTTGCATGATGAGCCACGCATGGCATAAGTTTCCTCCGCCCCTCCTATTGCTACCTTCTCTTTCAACACCACCACTTTTGTGCCTTTCTTTGGCGCTTCACGATTCGTAGGCTTAAGTGGTCAATTGGTGTACTAAAGAGGTAGAAAAAATAAATGAAGAATACAAATAATGACCCAAAAACTGTGACTTGGCGACTGACTGCCAGCGAGCGAGTGCTGCCTGCCGCAAGTGCAACGCGCATCCGCCCGCCATGAACGAGTTTGGAATGTCCGCGTTGGAGTGTTGACACACGCTGTACACAACTTGCATTTTAATTATTAACTCAATAAATAACAACATTTTATGATGAAAAACTGAAACGTACAAACATGGCCGTACACAGCTGCGTGCGATAGCAAACCACAAGCACTTCACGCTGTCCAAACACAACACTTGACCATGCGGCGCGGCAAGTAATAAAATGCAATGCCATTTGAATTATACCTTCTTTTTATTGTGCTTTCTTCACCCGCACCACTTTCCGCTAGCCTCAAGTGAACGCGGCGTTGCTGATGAGTTTGTTATCGAGGAGCTGATAGAGTTTTGTTCTTTAAATGGGTGCCCCGTCTTGTGCATATTTGCATGCTTCTTACGAGCTGTGGGCCTCGAGTTCTTGGAATTGTTTTGCTTTTTGTCAATGGGGTTATCTAAGTTCTCAGAATTAGCTATATTAAAACGCGCACAGCAAGGCTGCCTGAAGGTAAGCGCAAATTATGGGTGGGAACGAATTGTGCATAAAAAATAAAAATTTAAGAACGCAATTAAAAAAGTCATCAGCATAAATAAATTATGAGTCAAAATGTTGATGAAAAATATTAAATAGCTTAAATGGTCATAAACACTTTTATTTTATATTGGAAATTTTTAGTTCTTTCTTTCTGCTTTTTAAATATCTTTAAGTCTCAAGGTTTGCACAAAAAGAGGAGACGTTTTTTGCAGTTGGGAAGCCCGTTGGTATTGTTAGAGATATCAAATTTCCAAGTGCTAACTCGTGGGGCGAAAGGAGAAGCCCGCATATTTTGGCATTTAAATTTAATAAAGAATAATATTAAAAGTTCAACACACTTTACTTACCCTCATAGTTTGAAATTACTTGTTGTTGTTCGTTGTTATTGTTGTTGTAGCATTAAGGACCATTCCCGAGGCCTTGGGGAGTGTTATCGATGTTGATGGTTCTTTGCAGAGAGATCGGTACGTTCCGGTAACAAGGAAGAAGGTACAATATTCTAGACGGGAACGAAGTTGGTCATGACCACATCGCAACTTCTCAGGCCTGTACCGCCCTCCCACCTCATCTAGATCCCATCAGAGCCTCGCCAGAGCCGCGGCTGTTAATGAAAAAAGATCTCCACAGGTAAATGAGGTTGACAATTGGGTTGGAGAAACTATATATTACGCTGGCAACCCTTGAGAGGGTTGCTCTACACAACCCTGAATCAATTGGTATGACGCCATAATCTACCGCGAGGTAATTATAACCACCTAACCCGCCGCGGCGGACTCGTAAACCTTCTACTGTGCAGCCATAATTGGGAAAATAGGAAAGGATTTTGTTTATTGGGAAAAGCATAATCACCAACAGCAACTCAGCTCTGAATCAGCGAGAATCAATCTCGCCAATAAATGCTGACTTTGGACTAGGTAGGTGATTGGAAAGTAAAGTCCTGCTCTCGGCGAACGATAAAATCATACTCTAAAATTCACTTATCGTACCCGTCCTGCTATATGGGGCAGAAGCATGGACCATGAAACAGCAGATGAAGCGTCTTTGGGAGTGTTCGAGAGAAAAGTTCTTCGAAAGATTTATGGACCTCTACGCGTTGGCGATGGCGAGTACCGAAGAATATTCAATGATGAGCTGTACGAGCTATACGCAGACATCAACATAGTCCAGCGAATTAAAACGCAGCGGCTGAGCTGGGTAGGCGAATGAAAGATGATGCTCCGGCCAATAAGGTGTTTTATCGGAACCCGCCTATGGAAGCAGAGGTAGAGGGCGGCCCCACTCCGTTGGAGGGACTAGGTGGAAAACGATTTCAAATACCTTGGTGTGACCAATTGGCGCCGGTTGGCGGAGCGAAGGAGCGACTGGCGCGCCTTGTTGGACGTCCATAACCGTTTAGACGGTTAAGCGCCAATTAAGTAAGTAAGTAAGTATTGGGGTATTATCAAAGAAATATTGAGGAATTATTGAATTGTTATCAAAGTTTTATAAGTTTGAGTGGTTGGTTTTTTAGCGACGAGTTGTCGGTTTGCTATCGAAAATGTATCGATTTACTATGAAACATGCTATCAAAAAGCTATCGATATGTCATTGTAAAGCTTTCGCTTTTTTATTGAAAAGTTGTCGGTTGTTTATCGAAAATGTATCGAAAGAGCTATTGTTTTTCTATTCAAAATGTATCAGGGTGTTACCAATTCGATGTCGGCGTGTTATCGATTGTTAGCGATTTCCTATCAAAAAGTTATCGACGTTCTTTCAAGGGTCTTACTAGTTTATTATCGGCGTGCAATCGAAAAGACAACCCAATTTGTTATAGAACAGAAACCGATAAGACTTCACTATAAACCCCCCAGCTGGCTGGAGGCGACTAAAATACAAAATTGATTCAATGGGTTGTGTAGCGCATTCCTTTCAAGGGGTTGCCAGCGTAATTTATAAATTCTCCAACCCAATTGTCCACCTTAACTTCCCGTGGCGCAAATCCTGTTTCTTTAGCAGCCGAGGCTATGGCGATCCCAAGCTCTTCATTGATTTAGGAAGTGGGAAGGCAGGATGGCCTAGAAGGTTTCATGTGGGCGGGCTACTAACTCAATGGTGCGTGTTACCGGAACGTACCAGATCTGAATTCGGCAAAGGACCAACAACGTCGATAAAACTTCCCAAAACCTTCGAGGAGTGACTGTTATTATCTCTCGTCAAGACAGTGCTACATCCCGTAGGTAACGCTACTACCCTTGCGACATCTAGAGCGAGTGCATGCCGAGCTAGAGTATTAATAAAACGAGATATGAACTGGATAACTTTATGGTCTATCCCTACAACGCGTTACCAGATTCGATGTTACCGCAGCTGAACACCGACCATGGCTACCCTGTGCCAACCTTGGCTTGAGACTTCACAATCATTAGGGTTGGTCCGTGGCAACTTGCTAGCCCTAAGTATCAGTGCATTCTCCGTAAACTGTAATGTTTGAAATTGCAGAGAGAAAGCACAGCACAGCAAAATAAATAAAAAGATCATAAAAAAATTTTAAGGACTACTTTTATATAAATGCGCCAAAAATAGAAGGCAATTGTTCGTTTAATACAGACATAGTCTTGTTGAATTTTGACTAAAAAACTTTAACAATAGCTCTTGTAAAAGATTTTTGGGATTTAAAACTATAAAAAAATTGAAATTTTTTATGATTTTTTATTTTCAATTTTTTAGTACTGCCTACAAAAAGGCAATTGCAACTTTGATTAGTAATTTAAGTAATTCCTAAGTGAAAATTCTTATCTTTATTTATTTGTTCAAAATAGCAAGATTTAAGAGAATTAGTGGAATTTTCGCTGACAACACTGGCGAAAACAACAGAATTCCACCTCGCATCATAACAAGAGAATACCACCTCGTTTGTCAGCTACTTAATTGGCACAGCTGAAAATCATGATGAAATTCGCTTACGCCTGAAAGTATAAAAGAATCGTGGTGAAAGTCGCGTACGCCTAAGAGTATGCAACGGCGTGCATTGAGTTGGGCCTTCAACGTGGTGGAATTCTACAACGCCTGCAACACTCAGGAGGCTAGCATTGAAGGTATGGCCTAATCTTCTAAATAGTTTGACTTGTGCGTTACGTAGCTCAAATTTTTTGATCAAGCATTGCACTGTCACCGAGTTTTAAACTATATTTCAGCTTTCAGGACTCTAGATATCCAGGAAGTTAGTTAAAAATCGATTGCAAAATTCCCAAATTAAATTAATTTTCCTAATATCTCGATTCATGTGCCACCTAGCGGATTTTTTTGATAAAATATTGCATTGTCACCGGGTTCTGACTTACGGCTCAAGTTTCATATCTCCAGCTCACCGTGAAGTTACTCAAAAATCGATTGGAAAATTCCCCTCGTTTTTCAAGGATTTGTAGTTCCTAGCGGAACTTTGTTTCTTGTAAATTGTATTGTCACCAAGCCTCGAACTGTGCGCAAAGTTTCAAACCTCTAGATCACCGGGAAGTTAGTTAAAAATGGATTCAAAAAATTCCCAAATCAAAACTAAATTTCTTAATATCTCTATCCATGCGCCACCAGCGAATTTTTTTTTATCAAATATTGCATTGTCACCGGGTTCTGACCCACGGCCCAATTTTCAAGACTCTAGCTCATCGGGAAGTTACTTAAAAATCGATCGCAAGATTCCCTGCGTTTTTCAGGGATTTTCAGGGATATTCGTTTATCTCGATTCATCTGCCACCTGGTGGCATTTTGTTTTCCACGTATTGTAGTGCCATTGACTTGAAACCTATGTGCTAAGTTTCAAGTTTCTGGAACACCGAGAAGTTAGTTAAAAGTCGATCGCAAAATTTCCATTTTAAAATTAATTTTCTGTATATCTCGATCCGTGCGCCACCTAGCGGATTTTTTTTTCACTTGCATTGCAATGTCCCCCAGATCTCCACTATGTTCTAAGTATCAAGTATCAAGTGTCATGAAAGGGACTTAATATAAAGGTAATAATAAAAATAAAAAATTGTTCATTTCACTGATTTAGGGTATGACTTCATTTGGAGTCTTAAATTAGTTACCGGTTATTATAAGTTAAATCAAAATCCGATAATGAAGCACATCATCTCATTGAAAATAATCCAAGCCACTTCGACCAACACAAATAAGATAAGCGGATAACCTCGAGCAAAACACAAGAGCTTCCCAGAGAGATAACAATAAAATGCTTGACAACCAGAGCTAAACAAAATATATAGAAAGAGGAAAATATCAAACTCTTGTAAATTTAAACACTTTTAGTTAAATTTGTTGTTTTTTTTTAATTTTTTCATTTATCAAAATCATAGAGAAATATGTCTGTACATTACAAGTATTTTTGATTTCTAAGTACATAATTACCTTAAATACAAAGCTAAATTATAAAAGTAATAAAAATTAAAGCCATTCATTATCACAAATTCGCTTAGTAACTAAATTGAAAAAAAAAGTTTTAGTTGACACATTATACAACACGCTTAAGGCACAATTCGAGTATTTTGTTTACAAACTAAAAATGGAAGCATTTTGTTACAATTAACACGTGTAAATTACACAATTACAACTACTTAAGACAATTAGACATTGATATGTATGAGTACTTCAGCCGCTACAAACGAGTATCACAAAGAAATTTCTAAAGCTTCCTTCAAAGTAAACGCACTGCTGCATAGACTCTCAGTTCAAGCTTGAGCCCAACGATCCTGCTCGTATGCGTGCGGATATTGTATTTGTGGATATTGTGCATTACTATAGCAATAGCTGGGCTGTAATAGATCCTCATCGGCGGCAATGGGCGTAAAGCTGCTCAAGACCGGTTGTAAATTGGTCGTCCAAAAGAAAGTGCCCGCCTCGGTGCGCGCAAAACGTACCGGTACATAAATATCTTGTTCTTGCGCTGCGTCATGCACCAACTCAGCTAATTTCTCATTAGCTGAATTATCTTCAATCTCTTCATAGAAATGTTGTTCCTCCATTTGGGCATTGCGTAAATTTTCAAGTGATTCTAGCGATTCCAAGGAATTCCATAAACGTTGACATTGTTGTTGTACTTTTGACGGCGTTGCAATTTTTTCATTTGTTGTTGTGCCTTATTGCGAAAGAGTGTCTGCAAGACGCGTTTAATACTATAGCTGGATTTGTGTTTTGAACTTTGAGTTATTTGGGTGTTGTTTATGCTTGCGTGCTTGGTTGTAGCCATTTGTTCTTGTTGTTGGCACATTTTCGAAACAATTCTAATTTTTTTGATATACTCTCAAATAATATTATTGTATATTTCTCAGTGCATGTGGCACGTTTGACGCACAATTTTAGAATGATTTCAACACAAAATGCAACGACCTTTTATAGCTCCGCGGCAAACTCTGTTGCGACGTACTAAAAACTATTCGTATGTACATTTCCTTCAGGAAAGGGAGTGTGTAGTACAGTCAAAGTAAAGGAAATACAAGCAAAACCAACAGCGAGAGAAATACGAGTACACGTGCGCAGAAGAACCCAAGAAGCAGCTCAACTCAGTTTTGTGTGCTGCAATGAACTCCAAGCATTGGGCATGCGTGCCTGTACATTACGGATATGCAATACGCTTCGCACAAGCAAACTCAGAGTACAGAGCTATAAACGGACGCACAGCACCGAAAGTAAATAGGAACAACAACACCAGCTAATATCTACCCTCTACGTAAAGTGGTAAGTGTTGTTGTTTGTAACTCAGTGAGCTCAAGTGGGGCACAGTCGTCGAAGAAAAGGGAAAGAGCTAATGCGTATTAAGGAAATATCATAAGAGAGGGTCACTGCACACACAACTAACAACAACTCGGATTCCGATAAGAATTGTCGAGGTGGCTATAAACAAGTGGCAGGTAGTGGTGAGCAAGCCACAAACGTACGAGTCGTGTTGCTGATAATACAGTGGTACACAAATGCAGAAATTTTTAGAAAAATGTGCTAAATTGGATACGCATGCAATGGCTCTAAAGCTTTATTAAGTTTTCGACAACATCGTTTTGGCAAACCAATCGATTACGGTAGAATAGAATGGAAAACTAGTATACTTTGAATAGTGTTGAATTCACCACATTGGCGCACACTTAGTTAATTGAAATTATCGAATGCAGAACAACAAATCGATGACATATGTCTACAGGAGAAGGTGAAGCGTCTATGGGTTTGTTTTCGAAAAGTAAATGATTTACTATCAAAAAGCTATACATTCTTTGACGAAACTTATCGATTTACAATCGATTTGTTATTGGCATATTGTCCATTTGTTTTCGAAAAGTTTATCGATCCACCATCATAAAATGTGATGTTTATTGAAAGCTTGCCGAAAAGTTATGGACAACCTGTCGTAGGGTTATACATATTGTAACGAATTTTGGGAAACCCCTCTTATTCCAAACCTTCTGCTACCGTTCGAATCGCTAAACTGTTGCATAAATAACTCCAATATTCAATAATGCAAAATGGGCTTTATTAGACTACTTTGAGAGTAATTCACAATAACACTTATACTTCACAACCAATAGCGTGCTTAAACCAAAACTGATTACTGACTACTCAGCTTGCGCTGCTTTTATATTCTCCGTTGCTTCATTCGCATATTTCTACTAAAGTCTAGACGTTTCGCCTTCTAGAACTGCTGTATCTCCTGCTTGGTAATTGAGCTAAATATATGCGTGTGTATGTGTGAGTAACGATTTCGCTTGATGATTACATGCGTTTGTGAGTATCTCATCGTTGCCTTGTATATTATGTCTTCAACCAGTGTGGCTCACTTTAATTTTTTTGTTGTTGGTTGATTAGTTATTTAGTCAGCTTAGTGATGATAATATTCGTCACAATATCGATTCGTTATCGGAGTGTTACCAATTTTCTATCAGCATACTTTTATTGCGAAAAAGTTAGCGATTTGTTAGGAAAAGCTATCCACTTGCTATGGTTTTTTATCAAAATTGTATCGATTTAATATCGAAAAGTTATCGATTTGATATCGAAATATTATCGACTTGATTTAGAAAAGCACTTAGAAGCCGATGATTTGGTGATAACAATCCGATACCCTAAAAACCGTTAAAAGTCCGATAGCAAAACAAGAACTTGTCTGACTGAGCAGTGTAGTGTCTTTCAACCGGAGGTCGTCCTTTTTAAGGATGGGTGTGGAAGGGACTTTGCATTTACTCGTTTAACCAAGCCACGCATAAGGCTAAGACATGTAGCGGCAGCGATACTTATCCTTAATGATGATATTTTCTGGAACGTGCGGGATCAGTATCCCGGCAAGAACCATCAATATCGATAAAGCTCCCCAAAATTTCCGGGGAGTCTCATAATCGCTACAAGAACAAGGAAATGAAGGAAGAGTGTCTAGATAAGTATTATCTGAGTTAATCTAATCTCTTATCCTTCCTAAGTATTTTTGAGTCACTCGGCAAGGGCTGCGGAGAATTCGAAGTATTGAACTCCCCCAAACACTCTGGAAGTTAGCAATAAGTCTCCCTCTAGAAGGCCTGTATAATAAAACTTCGGGCGCTTTATAATGTTTACAGACTCATTGCAATAGTACGCTGATGCGACCAGCCTTATGAAGAACCTCTGCCTTCTGCCTCGACTCTCTACCGTTTTATCTAAGCGGTAAACCAAGATTGACGTACGACTTTTCTACCACTACTGGAGCGACGGCTTACTAAGGCGGTCATTAGGAACAGTCCGCTTGTTTTTGCTGTGACGTCACAAACTCTCTCAAAGTCTTAAGCAGGCGTCACGCTCCGAATCTAGTCCAAATAACAGAGGACTTATTTTTTTGAAACAAACTGAATGGATTTCGCCGGTCACCGCAACCTCTTTACCAGCCATAAAACTGTAGATACTTTCAGCCTGTGAGAAGTTTTGGTGATATCACCGCTAATCTTGGACAAACTTAGCGTAAAAGGGCATGAGCTCAACTCGCGTCATGTCTATGTTTGATTGATGGCCAGTTACTCTTACCAAGTAACTATGAGCCCTTCACCAAATGAGCTCGTGAGCTCTGTTAGATTTTGCGCAAACATCTAGCAAGCTGATAATTAGGCTTTAGGCTTCCGCCATTTACATCTACCAACTTTGCTCATTACATTATAAATGTTATTTCACCCAACCAGTGTGACTCTTAACAGTTTATTCTGCCCAACTAATTAAACTGAAAATCACACTGTACGTGCGCAGGATCGAGTCAGTGATCTTTGCTACCAATCAAGTTGGTGGTGGTTTCTGCTGTCGCTGGTGTCGATTGATACCTCGTCTTTCTTGTTGGTTTTGCTTGCTTTGTGTTGATATTTTTTGCCTTTCTTTTTATGATATACTACTTGCATCGGCATACTAATAAGGACCGAGGGTGAAGGCGCAATATAAGACAGCACGATATCGGTTAGCTCAGAGCCATTTAGTGCACTCTCCCCCATTGTAAAACCAAACAGTATGATCGTATGGAACCCCTTTTACTGAGTGTGGGAAAATTTTTAAAAACGGAAAAAATACAGTAGTGGGGATATGAAAAAACAAAAACAAAATACTATCCAAAAATAACAACAAAATATCAACAACCGTATAGTTTGGTGTAGCCAAGGAAGAGCGAATACGATAGTGGAGGTTGAAATAAGACGCACACCGCTCAAGTGTTGTTTGCAAGGATTCATGAATGAGTATTGGGGTGCATGTGCCTTGAAATCTAATTAAATAGTGTTAAACTACCTTTCAACTAGTATGTTTCCTAGTCGTGACTAGTCATGCAGTCGATCTTCTCTGCAAATAAGAAGTACTTTTATGATGGCACGTCTACACAGTAAAGCGATCTGGGGACAACCATCGTATAATGCAAGGACGACCATCACCATCCCCCAGCGGGTTAGAGGGTCAGAATATACACGCGGTAGGTATGCCTGTCGTAAGAGGCGACTAAAATATGGGATTCAAGGGGTTCTGTAGCGCAACCCTTTCAGGTTGCCAGCGTAATATATAGCTTCTCCAAACCCAATTGTCAACCTCACCTATCCGTGGCGAATACTGTTTCATTAACAGTCGAGGCTCTGGCGACCCCGAACTCCTCATAGATCTAGGGGGTGGGAGGGCGTTATGGCCAAGAAGGTCGCATGGGTCATAAAAATCGTTCCTGAGATGGTCGGGCTTGGTACCGGAACGTACCGGACTGCATACGGCAAAGGACCATCAACATCTATAACACCCCCAAGGCCTTCGGGGAGTGTCCTTATCGCTACAACAACAACAACAACTACCATCATGAATGAAACAACGTTGACCTAAGCGTGGAGTACCGACTTTTCGTTAAGAGTACCGAGCTTAGTATGATCGAGGAGCTGCTCCAATTAGCGTAAAAAGTGTTCGTACAACAGTAAGAAGAAACGTGGGCAATGACGGTTTCAATGCCGGGTAGCGAGCACAACTTTCAGTTCCAGGCATGGTCAGAACAACATTGTTTGGAGTCAAAAAAAAAGTCTGCGTATGGGCAACGACCCCGATCGGACATTTCGGACTTTGCGGGATCTGAGTTTTCCACGATAGTTTCCAGATGGTTTTAGGTATCGTGTATTTTCGGACTACTGCATTACCATTTCGGGACCGATTGGCTACTGCTTATGGAAAACTAGAACTTTTTCGGGATTATTGCGGTATCTGTGTGAGCGAGAATATATTTAGGACTCTTCCAGTATCCTTTCAGGATCAATTCGTGTTTATTTAAGGATTATTGATTATGATTCCGGATCACTCGGGATTGTTTTCGTGATCAGTTCGGCACTGTTGCAGATAGTTTAGGACTATTTATGCTACTATTTGGGGATCTATTCAAAAATATTCAAGTATTCTTTCGCCATCAATTCGGTAATTAATTAAGGATTACTTCGAGATCACATCAGGACCGTTTTGGGACTATACAAGTATCATTTCGGGATTATATTTGGGACTATTTCGGAATTAATTCAGGACTTTTTTCGGGCCATGTAGTGGTCAATTTGAGATGATTTCAGGACCATTTCGGGATCGATTTTGCACTTTTTCTGGATCAATTTGGGCTTTTTAAGGAGTTTAGGGAATGTCGAAAGTGTCATTTTTCATTTCAGGCGTCGAATGATGCTTTGCTACCACAGATCGGGTTCAGTAGCAATATCAAAAAGTTTTAGAAACAAGTTTTTTCAATTAGAAGAAAAATTTCTACCGGTGTCGCTTCTCGGCAGTGTTTGGCAAGTACTCCGAATGTATTTCTGCCATGAAAAGCTCTCAGTGAAAACTCATCTGCCTTGAAGATGCCGTTCGGAGTTGGCATAAAACGAGTAGGTCACTTCCAGCCAATTTGTAGGAAAAATTAAAAAGGAGCACGACGCAATTTGGAAGAGAAGCTCGTCCCTAAATCTCTTCAGAGGTTATGGCGCCTTCCGTTTTTCATTTTGCGTGACTCTCTCACCGCGAGTATGTTGGGTGGGTGCTGTATTTCGTCATCTTGCGTTTTTGGTTATTTATTTGTCTCTTATTATAGGCAAAAATCTAAACAAGTTTTTCTTTATTATTATTTTTGATTTTTCTAATAAGAGTCAATTTTCAAATTTAATTTTTGATTTTTTTTATAAATACCAACTTTTAACTTTTATATTTTAGTTTTATATAAGAAGTCAACTTTTAAAAGTTATCTCTAACTTTTTTTTATAAAAATCAAAAAAAAATCTTTTAAAATAAAAATCATCATCATATATATTATTACTAATTGCTGTTTTTATGTACGGGTCCCTTTTTCGCTCTTATTTGAAATCTAAATCTATAAATAAAGTCTTGGTTGTAAAGATGGAGATTCGGGCTATTAGCGAGCTTTGGGCAATTTTGTCGTAGTGCTTTTGTTTAGCTATATTTTATTAAAATAATTTGTTAAAAATAAACGATTGTGAGCACACAAAGAAATCTATTTGTACTATGGCACTATTGTGAATATTTGCACTGCATTACCGGCAGTTGCTACCATACGCTAGATGACAGCGCAAGCTGTAAGTTGTAAATGCTTGATAGAACAACTTATTTCTGTTGATATATGATAAGAGACTTTTATATTGGTTGCGCAAGGTGCGCACGGGTCCGGCTCGTAACTAATAATAACGTTCCCTGATTTTAATCCATTTTGTCTGGTGCTAACCTTAAAAATATTTGGTTTTCGGAGCAGAATTTTGATGCTTTCAGCCACTTTTCAAGTTCTCTTTTCCAGTTCGTACAAGTTTGGTCCACTTCGAACTAGTTCGAAGTAAATTTAAGTTAGAAACTGCTATACACCGCTGTGTTGCTCCACTACAGGCCAACTTTGTATATAGGTATGTGTTGCGTGCATGTAAAAATGTGTGTGTGTGTATGTGTGCAGGAGTTCCTACATATTTGAATTGCTTGCCGCAAAAAAACCATATGAAAAAAATGGCAGGTGTTCGACATGAAATTTTCTCATGGTTTTGGTACACTTAACTGACGATAAGGAGTTTCTTAAGTAGATTGAGTCAAATTTGTGTGTGTATGTGCATACATGCATACAGCGCTGGTGTATTTTATACTGTATCACATAAGTAGGAAACGTTTTTTTTTGGTACTTTATTTTCGGTTATTTGATTACTTTAAGGTTTTTGTATAATTTTTGGCGAATGTTTTTATTATTTCACTAAAATTGTTGTATCGTTGTTGTATGATGGCATGCAATAGGGGTTGTATGCGAGGTTTGCTAAATGTATCGGCTTGCAGGATTTACGTTTCCATACAAAACAAGCGTCTGCCTCTATAAATTTCAATTTCATTTCCGTGGGAAAACGAATTCAGTTGGCATTCCCACGCAGTTAAGGTGTTTTTTTGTTATCCTGGCGGCCGGTGTTGTTTTTGTTGCGGCTGCTTCTTCTCCTTCCTTTCTGCTTGTAGTTTTTATTCTGATTGTGATGATATTTCCTTGTAGACTGCTTTTTGTCTTCTTTTTGTGTTTATTAATTTCTTATTTTTATTGCTGCTGGAGCTGTCGAAGTTGGAGTAGTGTTGTTGCTGCTGCTGCTTTGGTGTATCCTTTTTTATTTTTATATTTTTTTTTATCACAAAAGGATGCGTGACGTTAACGAATTGTAGAGTGTAAGCAAATTATCCTTTAAGGTTTTTATAGTTAATTGTAAAATGAGCAGGCATGAAGAACGTTTATTGGCATGGAGCTGTCGTGTGAAGCAAAATCAACAGCGGTAGCAACAACAACAACAATATTCTGGTGCACAATGAATGCGTTGAGTCCTTGCACCAATTATTTGGCGTAATTTGGTTGTGATGAGGGTTTATTATTGAATTTTGTGGTTTTTGTTTTGCTCGTACGCTCCACGTTTTTTCCCTCAAAGATAAGCAAGTATACGAAAAATATTTTCCCAGGCTTTTGCAGGATTGCAAGTTGTGCTCTGTGGTGTGCTGACAGGTTGCATGATTGTTTGGTGTTGCCTCGTTGTTGTTAATGTTTTTGTAGCGTTGAGTCGTTCGACGTTCGCTTGCCAGACTTAAGGTTGATGCTTCATGTTGGAAATAAAAAAAAATTGTTTGCTTCACTGCTACTGTTATTACTTGAGGCAACAACAAAAATATTACTTAGCAGCTAACAAATGCAATCGACTGCTTTTAAGTGCTCGTGTGTTACGTTTTGCTCGTGTGCTTCTTCTTCCTCTGCCACTTCATGCCATGTCAAAATGTCGTTTTATCAATAAAAACAAATTTGTTGTTGTTGATTTTTTTTCTTCGTAACAGTTATTGGTAGTAGTAATATGATGTGTGATATTAACCAACGAATGAGTATTAATTATTTGTATGTTTTAGGCCATCATTTATGGCTGCGCGCTTACGCATGCGCAACACGCACAGTAGTCAAGGGTGCATACGTAGTAAACGTAACTATATTAGACAGCTAAATATTAAAGGAAAGACCGTCTTTGCTGGGCGTTTAGGTAATTTATTGTTTCACCTATAATTTTTTATAATTTGCAGGACGTTGATATTGTTTTTAGTGGGTGTAATAATTTGAAGGTCATTTTCACATCTGATGAAAGCTATAGCTGAATTCAGTAAGCCGTCTCTAGTCACTATGAGAGACTATTTGGGGTGAAAATCACTTTTGAGACAATTTGCCATTCTGTAAGCTGTCTCGCGTCTCCAGCCTCAGAAAAGCAATCACTAATTTGTGAGCTGGGCCGGGGCAGATCACAAACGTGAAAATTTCAGAAAAGTATGAAAATTATTTGCGAAAAACGTCTTAAATATATTTTTTTATTCCTCAAATTAAAATAAAATAATATGTGGCGCCGCTGAGATTCGAACCTACACACTTAGGGATTTTCTATAAAAATTGTGAACGGAGTCTTATCAAGATCAGCCACAATAGAACCTAACATTATGTTGACAAAATGCAATGCTATATTATTCGTTCAATGTATGAGTAAATTGTCATTTTGGTGAATTTCGTTGATATGGTGAATTGTTTTTGTGACTTTCGTTTACTGAATACCGAAATCATCTCAAGTCACAAAATTGTCTCTAAAGGAAAATCTCAAATTTAGAGACTTGAGATGAGACTGGATTACAGAATTCAGCCGCTAGCCTCCTAGTAGTTCAAGCTCCGAGCTCTTCGTTGCACTTTACTGAAGTCCAAGACCTTCACTGGCAGCCACGGATAGCTCGCAAGTATCTATCTGCTCAGTCCAAGAGATCCATGAAGCAATTGCCAGATATATCCGTGCGCCCTGAAATCCAGAAAATTTTTATTAAAAGTTATTTAGATTAATGAATCTGCTGCTCTTCACGACGAAGTACAGACCACCTGCCCTTGAATTATCAAGGCGGTTGTAAACCCTATCAAATAGTACCAAGTATCTAGGGCTAACAATCGTTTGTAAACTCTATTAGACGTGCATCGAAGAGCGTGTACGGAAAGCCTGCACCCCTTTCCACGCTGTAAGTCGATTCCGTAAGAAATGGTGTCCTATACCAAAGATGGTGCTACAACTGTATGAGGCAGCTGTGTGACCAGTGCTGACGTATGGCTCTATAGTGTGGTGGGAAGTTCTTAGTAAGAACTACAACTCAGCAGGTTGTTGTTTGCTGTTGTTGTTGTAGCGATAAGGTTACTCCCCGAAGGCTTTGGGGAGTGTTATCGATGTGATGGTCCTTTGCTGGATACAGATCCGGTACGCTTCGGTAATACAGCGCCATTAAGGTGCTAGCCCGACCATCTCGGGAACGATTTATATGGCCACATTTAACCTTCAGGCCATCCTTCCCTCCCCAACCCCCAAGTTCCATGAGGAGCATTGGTCGCACCTGCCTGCTTCCGAGAAATTGCGCGTACTGTGAATCTCGACACAAACCGCACTGTGGCTAAGCAAATATGGGTAATGTAAGGATACTCGGTAAGCGCATTACGTAGTACATTACGTGGGAACATTCAACGCCTACAACTTGTATCCCCGCTCACTGCGAACATTATCCTTCCAAGAAGATTTGAAGAGGTGAACCAGATAATAGCAGCATACAAATCTGCAGGTATGGACTCAAGTTTCTACGTCATACAAACTGCCGCCATACTGTAATGTGTTTCAAGTGGAACATAACTGGCAGGGCATCTATCTTTCCTGACAGCCAGGCAGCACTAAAGGAGCTAGCTGAACCATATATGTACATACTTGCTCAAAGCTAGTAGAGGCATGCAAGCAACTTTAAGCTGCGTTAACAGACACTCTAGAAATATCTACAATATGGGTTCCGTGGCAGAGAAGAATCGAAATAAATGAGATGGCTGATGGCCTGGAACGTAAAAGTTTAGCGGAAGAAAATAAGCGTCAGAGCAGGCATACCCATAGAAGCAGCCAAGGGGGAATTTGAAAAATTTTACGTGAACAAAGCTCAACAAAACTGGAAGGGCACTACAAGCTGGGCAATAGTAAGAGCTACACGAACCGACTACAATGAAGAAGGATAGGGAGTCTTCTGAGAGGATCTAGGCGAAACACGGACAAAATTAAAGAGGTCTTCACCGGTCATTGAGCTTTAGTAACACATGCGAAAAAGTGGGTACACCGCATACTGACCACTGCAGAGTTGGTAAAGACGTAACAACAAAGGAAACTAATGAGCATTTTCTGTGTAAGTGCCTGCCTCTAATTAAAACATTTCTAAGACGGCTTTCATTAGCTATTTCGACTACCTGAGTCGCAGCCATAAACATGCCACAATGAGTGAAATCGGAGGCAATTAGAATGCTGGAGTTCCCTTAATTCAGAAGGTAAAATTCCTTGTCTCGATCACTTAATGATGCATGGCGGTTGCGGCCATATTCCCACAATATCACCCAGGTGCGAATTGAACACTAGCACCTGCTATACTCTGTACCTCCTGTGGAGAGTGGAGGATGTGCCTAGTGCTACCTAGCCGATTATTGGCTTCTCCATGGGTTTTTGACCCCTCAAACATTCGGGTCAGTGAATTTCAGTCACCTCATACGTCAGGAAAGCCTAACCGAGGAAATATTCTAAGCTTCTCCACCCACTCAGGTTAAGCACATTGCACCACTCTTACATTAAAGTTTATCGCAATTAATATGCCAGACACTGATGGTCTTGGATCAATTGATACAGTACCTTGTTAACAAACCTGTTTCGATGCAGTTTTGAAAGAAGCTTTAGCCTCACTGTCGTGACAAGTTTGGCCGATGTGCCGCTCTGTATGCGCTGGACTAGGAAATACAGTCGAGCTTCTTTAATTAGTTAAACATACTTTCAGCAAGCGCCACTGCTTTCTAAACCCTTGCAGTAAGTATACGAGTACCGGTGATGCTTAAACATCGGTGCACTTTACCTCGCTGTTATATTCTGCACTGTATCCAAACTGTAAGGAGTTGGGCCATTTGAAGCTTTCCCCAATTTGCATATTCTAATCCTTGTCATTATCCTTATCCTTATTCTTATTTTTATTTTTGTTCTTCATCTTATCCTTATCCTTTTCCTTAACCTTAACCGTGCCTTATCCTTATCGTTATCCTTATCCTTATCGTTATCATTATCGTTATCCTTATCCTTATCCTTATCCTTATCCTTATCCTTATCCTTATCCTTCTCCCTATCCTCATCCTTATCCTTATCCCTATCCTTATCCCTCCCTTATCCTTAACCTTATCCTTATTCTTATTCTTATCATGATCCTGATCCTTATTCTTATCCTTAGCCTCATCCTTATTCCTATCCTTATCCTTATCCTAATCCCTATCTTTATCCTTATCATTTCTTCATCCTCATACTTATTATTATCCTTATTCTTAATCTTATCCTTTTCCTTATCCTAATCCCTATCTTTATCCTTAGATTTATCCATAACCTTATCCTTATTCATATCCTTATACTTATACTTATACTTATACTTATACTTGTACTTATACTTATACTTATACTTATACTTATACTTATACTTATACTTATACTTATACTTATACTTATACTTATACTTATACTTATACTTATACTTATACTTATACTTATACTTATACTTATACTTACTTATACTTATACTTATACTTATACTTATACTTATACTTATACTTATACTTATACTTATACTTATACTTATACTTAAACTTATACTTATACTTATACTTATACTTATACTTATACTTATAGTTATACTTATACTTATACTCATACTTATACTTATACTTATACTTATACTTATACTTATACTATCCTTATCATTATCCTTAATCCTATCCTTATCCTTATCCTAATCCCTATCTTTATAATTACACTTATCCTTATCATTTCTTCATCCTCATACTTATTATTATCTTTATTCTTAATTATTCCTTATCCTAATTGTAATCCCTATCTTTATCCTTAGACTTATCCATAATCTAATCCTTATCCTTATCCTTATCCTTATCCCTATCCTTACCCTTACCTTTATCCTTACCCTTATCCTTATTCTTATCCTTATCCTTATCTTTATCCTTATCCTTATCCTTATCTTTATCCTTATTCTTATCCTTACCTTTATCATTATCTTTATTCTTATCCTATTCCTTTAGAACAACCTTTCTGACCACACACCTATATGAACATCACAATCATTAGCGATCTCACAGTTGCATAATTCGAAATCTGCTTATCTACTTGACAGAAAAATTAAGCAGTAACTTGAGCTTCATTGCTTTTATAGACACGCCAATCATTCATATTATTTCATTTATTCGCTTCCTACCCATTAATTTGCCTCTTGCGCGCGATCATTCTTATTTACATACCTTAGCACACACTCGTTTGTGTGTATGTGTATGTATTGAATAACATTTAAATGTGCATAGCTATAATCCTCATCCACATCCAATCACGCAAAATTTATTTATTTCATTCCAAACCACCTGTCAAGTTAAGAGGATATTACTTCTGCAGCTTCCCGTGCTACGCATTTTATTCAAGTTCATTATAAATACATTTTTAATTTTATGTTTTTTTGTTGTTGTTGATCACATATTTTATACCTATGCTTATCTGAATAGTTTATCGCTTCGATCCGCCCTTTAATGCATTCTCAATCTAAATTGTATGTACATTTGCCGCCTAATTACATAGCTGCGTTAAAGTGATGGAGCTTTTCGAGCTTGTCATGCAATCTGTCATTAAATTGTATTGAATATTTTATAACTGCCAATTAAATATTATTATTAACTACAAATTCTGGAAAGCATAGGTACTAGGATAAATATTTTGGGGTTGTGCATCACCTGCTTGCTACTATCGGCAAATCTGAAGGACATTACTAAAGTGAAACGTTGCACATATGGTGAACTAGTGCGATAAGGTTTTTAATATGAATCGAAAATTTTAAAGACGTCTCTCCCCTCTCGCGCCAGGCGATATTTTGGAACGAAGCGAATTTCTCGCTAAAATACGTACTGAGCACGGAGACTGGGATTTTGACTACGTTCTTAGGTCCATTTTCAAATGCTTTCCGCCGTCACAATCAAACGAACATATTTGGTCTCATAATAGAGCTTACGTGTAGGAAAATGCTTTTTGGCGTCTATTTTTCACTACGTTTTGGAACTTTTTTTTGTACGTTTTAATACCACTTCCCCGCTGGATTCGTGTGACTGGTACATGTATGGTTTTGGCTATTTGGCAACATTTCCTGTTGACATGGATCGGGTTTTCTGAATTAGGGAGAGAACATTATTCTTTAACTGTGCATCTGGATAATTCTAGGACTTTCGCCATCTTTTTGTAACTAACATTTAAATTATTCGTTCAAAGTGTAATACCACGGCCAAAGCTATTAAGTATAAACTTCGGTCTCTTTTGGAGACCTTAGGAGTATTGCACAGTTCAGATTACGCGCTGAAGATTACTTTTAATTGAATAATGGAATGGAGGAATAACTTGTACCACTTTGGTCTTCATTGGAGATGGTTTGGTATTTTGCGGGGAGGCTGAAAAATGCCTAATGCACCATAATTGCTGCCGTCGCAGCAACCGTGTGTCCGTAGACTAAAAAACAGCCCCGTTCTGGAACCGTCGCCCACCCCGGCACCACTTTCGCATTACTTCAGGGTGGCGTTCCATATTTCTCATTTTTTAAGAGCCTACTGTTGTCCCTGCGTCCAGGTTCCCGCTATTTGCTCTGGGTGTCCATTTAATCGACACAGCTTCGCATGCGCATTTCTCTGCGCTCCCTCTCAGCATCCATCAGGCGTGTCATTACTATAAATGCCATTTTGCTCACTGCAGTCCAGCATTCTTTCCTGTTGCACATATATGAAACTAAATTTCTCGTGGTAGGTTCCTCCCCAAAGACTCCATGCAAGGTGAGTCTTTCTTCGTGGAAACGGGGGCAGTAGAACATGACGTGTTCTGCGTTTTCTAACTCTGTGGTACACATTGGGCAATGAGGATCTTCCTCTATCCTACGCTTCCATAAATACTCTTTGAAACCGCCATGTCCACTCATTATCTGCGTGAGATGGTAGTTCAGTTCGCCGTGCTTCCGCTCATTCCATTGAGCTACGTTCCAAACTAGTGTGAAAGTCCAACGCCCTTTACTCGAGGCCTCCCACCGTTCTTGCCACTTAGCTATTGTTTGTGTCCTTGCTCTTTTCTTGTCTTCTTCAGATGGTCGCTCGATATTAGTGTTATACAGATCGGCCATTTCTCTTGCCAGTAAGTCCACTGGGATTTTCCCGGTTAGAACCAGGATCGCGTCGTCGGACACCGTCCGACAAGCACTTGCTATTCTTAAAGAATCAAGTCGGTACGTTGCTAATATATATTTTTTATGGGTCTATTTAGATCCATACCACACTGGTGCTGCGTATAGTATTATTGAGCTGGTTACTGTGGACAATAGCTGACGTATAGCTTCGCTCGGACCACCAATGTTAGGCATTATTCGCATAAGTGATCCATTAACTTTGGTAATTTTCTTCCCCACCACTCTGAAGTGCTCTTTGAAAGTTAACTTAGAGTCAATGTGCACTCCTAAGTATTTTAAGGAATCCTTTGAGATGATTTGATGATCCCCGACAGTTAAGACTAACTCGTTCGCCGACGGTTTTGAGCTTACTAATACCACTTCCGTCTTTTGGCTAGCCAACTCCAGTCCTGTATTGGTCAGCCATTCCTTTATTCTTGCTACGGCGTCATTACATAATGCTTGAAGCAGATCCAGTTTCTTGGCCACTACTACCACTGCAATATCATCAGCATATCCCACAATTTGCGTGTTTTCTGGTAGATCTATCTTTAGCACGCCGTCATACATTACATTGCAAAGCGTTGGACCGAGAACAGATCCCTGTGGGACGCCTCCTGTGATTTTGTACTCTTTTGCTCCTTGATCCGTGTCAAAAAGAAGTACTCTGTCTTTAAGATAGCTACCTATAATTCTGCGTAAGTAAGCTGGAGTGCCGAAGCTTTGCAGCGCTGCCATTATCTGCATCCAGTTCGCAGTGTTAAAAGCATTCTTGATGTCCAACATAATCAATGCACAGAACTTCCTTTTATTTTGGCCTCCAGAGATAGCTTCTCTAGCTAGATGGTTTGGTATGTGCCTTCAAGAGTTAGTCAGAGCTCAGAAAATAGAACAACTAGACTGTTTCAGGAGAGTATGTACAGTCTAATAAACCAATGTAACCATCCTTGTCGACAAATGGTCTATCTTAAATGCATTAGAATACAACTAGATTTACTCGGATACTGTGCCGAGGCATTCAAGCCCAGGCTTAATGTTACCATTTTTAGAAGTGAAAGAAGTTGCTGATGAGATGGCTAGAAAAGGTTCGGATATTAATGTAAATGAGACGGGCATTTCAATACGTCCAACACTGGGACCAATCAAGATAATTGTGCAGTCTTGAGGTTTATATAGCCTTGTTTGGATATTTGGAAAGGAAAGGAGCTAGCTTCTTTCACATCCTAAACTAATTTGCAATGATAGCTCTCTCAAAACATCTGCTTCTCAAGATTTCAATTTACCGTAAGGAGCTGCTTGGCCAATCCGCAATAGAGTACTGCTGATTTTCTCTTGGATAAGATTAGACGAAACTTGGATGACGAGTTTCACTATGTGTGGGAGGAGAGCTAAGACATGTGCACAGATGAACCGACACAGACAGTTCAAAAAAGAGAATAGCTAGACTGCTTCAGGAAAGTGTGCACAGTCTCATAGACCAATGTAACCATCTTTGTCGAAAAGGAGTCTGCCTTAAATGCATTAGAATACAACTTATTCGGATACTGTGTCGAGGTCTCAAGCCCAGCCTTAATGTTTTCATTTTTAAGGTGCAAGAAGCTGCTGATGAGATAATTGCGCGGTCTTAAGGTTCTTATAGCCTTGTTTAGGTATTTGGAAAGGAAACGAACACAACAATACCTTTGAGTGGAAGCGTGGATTCCTCCTGTGCACGCTCTCACAGCCCAACCTAACCCGCCCTTCTTTATTTGTCTTGAGAACTCAATGCACATAGGAAGTTGAATAGGCATCTCTCAGATAGCAAGGGGCACCCTTGAGTCTTGAGCCACTGCGCCTTGGAAAGACATTGAAGAAATTTGCAAATGAATTTCCAAATATTCTTCAATGGAAGCTTCTCTCCTTATTAAAAATAAATAGATCATCCTAAAACTTTCTTTCCCAAATTCTATTGCCGTCTTTTATTGCTTATTAATTTTTATTATCATAATATATAAAAAACACGTGTCACACAATTGAGGCCAATGGACTCCTAAACTACTGAACTAATTTTGAATTTTTTTTTGATTTAGCTTGAAATATAGGATAGATGACTGGGTGACTAGGGTCTCGAGATATAGGCCAAAGCGTGGACCCGGATACCCCTAGAATGTGTTTATAGAATATGGGTATCAAATGAAAGCTGTGGATGAGTGCTTTAGTAGAGGGTAAATTTCATACCCCTGGGTTACTAGGGTCTCGATATATAGGCCAAAACGAGGACCCGGCTACCCCTAGAGTGTGTTTATAGAATATGGATATCAAATGAAGGCTGTTGATGAGTGCTTTAGTAGTGGGTAATTTTCATACCCTTGGGTGACTCGGGTCTCGAGATATAGGCCAAAACGTGGACCCGGATACCCCTAGAATGTGTTTATAGAATATGGGTATCAAATGAAAGCTGTGGATGAGTGCTTTAGTAGAGGGTAAATTTCATACCCCTGGGTTACTAGGGTCTCGAGATATAGGCCAAAACGTGGACCCGGATACCCCTAGAATGTGTTTATAGAATATGGGTATCAAATGAAAGCTGAGGATGAGTGCTTTAGTAGAGGGTAAATTTCATACCCCTGGGTTACTAGGGTCTCGAGATATAGGCCAAAACGTGGACCCGGATACCCCTAGAATGTGTTTTTAGAATATGGGTATCAAATGAAAGCTGTGGATGAGTGCTTTAGTAGAGGGTAAATTTCATACCCCTGGGTTACTAGGGTCTCGAGATATAGGCCAAAACGTGGACCCGGATACCCCTAGAATGTGTTTGTAGAATATGGGTATCAAATGAAAGCTGTGGATGAGTGCTTTAGTAGAGGGTAAATTTCATACCCCTGGGTTACTAGGGTCTCGAGATATAGGCCAAAACGTGGACCCGGGTACCCCTAAATGTCTTTTTCGATCAACCGCCTACCGATACGCATCGTCCAAGGATCAACGCTGTACTTTGTTACACAGGTAAAATAACCCTTGTCATCTTTACATTGTACATTTCCGTTCAATTCAATTAAATACATTATTATAACGAGGAATTCCTCTTGGTGTTTTCTCTCTCGTATTTCTTTCGAGTGCATTATCAACCCGAGATCGACCCGTGTGCGCCTACCCATTGCCGGTTTCAGACGCACCCAGGCCGAACATTGTCATCCTCCCAGCAGCTCCTTGCAGCAGGACTGCTCCATATTCTCTTACTCCGGGAAGGCATCGAATCCAATCCGGGTCCGTCTCCTGACCCCGATCATGAGAAATGGTTTTGCTGCATCTGCCGGAAAAGAATCTTTTTAGGACGGTCATACTCTGTTCAGTGTGTCTCGTGCAAGGGATGGTTGCATCGGACAGGTTGTCCTGGGCTTGATCCCAAAACCCGACGTCCACGTAACTTTTATAAATCTTTTGTGGTTCCTTGCTGTTCACGCCCAAGGGCGTCCCGTAGTATACGTCTAAGCGCCCCCACTACCTTCCAGCAGCCCCGCTGCTCAGCAAACCACAACAAGTACCCGCTGCTGCTCGCGCCCCACGGCGCCAACAACTCAAACAGCTGCTACCACTCATAACTACAATCTTCGTAGTAGAGTCGGAAGCAATGCTGAGCAACAGCCCCTGCCCCCGTCTTCTCCTCTTTTCCGGCAGCAATCGTGTAGGTCAGGGAAACAGACACTTAGTCCCTACCTCCGTTTGCACCGTTTGCCAGCACAGAATATATATGTTTGCGACATCCGCCCAATGCAGCTCCTGCCTTGGGTGGTGCCACTTCCCTAGATGTTCTGGTCTCCGCGACGGCAACCCCCCGACGGGTTTCATCGCGCCATGTTGCCAGGTCGCAAACCCAAATCATCCGGGTACCCCAATGCTTGCCCAAGGACGCCCAGTCCCAGGGCCACAACAGCAATTGCGTCCTGGCCTTCCCCAACCCAGGCGTTGTCACCCGTCACTTACCCCCAGAGTGGCGACGTCTCCCCTTATGCACTTCAGAATTCTGCAGTTAAACTGTAATGGACTAACTGGAAAGATTACGGAGATAGTCGATTTCATGAAGCGGCACAACATCCGCATTGCGACTAAACTCACAGCAACATCTGCATTGCAGACCTGCTCTGGGTATAACGTCCACAGGAAAGACCGCGAGAGCGGAAATGGAGGCGGTCTCGCGTTTATCATACACCACTCTGTGCAATATTGTATATTTGATCCTGGCATCGACCGCAGGGACAATGTCTTAGAACGTCAAGGCCTATCTGTCCGGTCAGGCGATGCAAACCTAGAAATCATCAACATCTACATCCCTCCTGCCACCTGTTGCCCCAGTGGATACCGCCCTAATATCAGGGCCTTACTGCCTGCAACAATCGCATTATCTTAGGCGATTTCAATGCCCATCATGATCTATGGCATTCAAAACTTGCGTGCGGACAGTAGGGGTGAGATGTTGGCGGATCAAATAGAAGAAACGACGTTCTGCACAATAAACGGAGACGCCCCCACACGTATGGTAGGAAGCTGTCACAGCTCGCCAGATATCTCAATCGTGAGGGCAGAACTCGTAAACTGCGTCAACTGGCAGCCGATGGTAACATTGGCATCCGACCACCTGCCCATACTTATTTCGCTTGAGCGTAACGCCGACTTCATCGTCACTGAAAAACGCACTTTCATAAACTTCAAAAAGGAAAGTGGGAAGAATATAAATCCTTCACAGACAGCCGCCTAGCTGCCCTCCCTATCCCGACTGATACCCGCCAAGGGGAGTGTGCCTTCCGTAAGGTCATTAAATCCGCCTCGGCACATTTCATTCCCGCCGGGAGAATTCCCGAAATCCCGGCCCCACTTCCCGGCGGAGGCCGCAAACTTAGCGGAGAGAACGTGACCTTATAAGACAGCTTGACCCAGGCGACCCCCAAATAAGGGATATAAACCAACGCATCAGATTGCTTGTAGATGAACACATGCGGGCGAAATGGGAGGAGCACCTAAGAGGTTGTAACCTCTCTACCGGTGTGGGTAAACTTTGGTCCACCGTAAAGTCCCTATCGAATCCGACTAAGCACAAAGACAAAGTTTCCATCGCCTTTGGCGACAAAGTGCTGTCGGACGCGAAAAAATGCGCGAGCGCTTTCTGCCGACAATATATAATGCATCCTACGGGCGACAAAGATAGACGGAGAGCCAATAGACGCGCACATAAACACAAATTCAGCGCGTCACCAATCACCATCACCGCTAAAGAGGTTGAGGACGCCATTGGTCGTGCTAAACCATCCAAAGCAGTGGGCCCAGACGGCATAGCCATGCCGATGCTTAAAAACCTAGGGAAAGAGGGTTTCAAATATTTAGCGCATGTCTTCAATCTGTCTCTTTCCACCTTTGTCATACCTGAGAAATGGAAAATGGCCAAGGTGGTCCCGCTACTAAAGCCTGGGAAACCAGCTAACATAGGTGAGTCGTATCGCCCGATATCTCTCCTATCGCCAGTGGCAAATACGCTTGAAGCCATTTTGCTCCCTTATTTCCAAGCAAATTTGCAGCTAGCCCCTCATCAGCATGGCTTCAGAAAACTCCATAGCACTACCACCGCGCTGAATGCCATTAGCACCCAGATAAATCGCGGTTTAAATCAATACCCCCACCATAGAACAGTACTCGTAGCGCTAGACCTATCAAAAGCTTTTGATACGGTCAACCATGGCTCGTTACTGCAGGACCTGGAAGGGTCTACCCTTCCCCCATGTCTTAAAAGGTGGACCGCAAATTATCTGGGTGGTCGGCAGACATCGGTTCAATTTAGAAACGAAACATCAAAACCAAGGAGAATTAAACAGGGGGTGCCACAGGGTGGTGTCCTATCCCCACTTTTGTTTAATTTCTACATATCTAAGCTACCTTCACCACCGGAAGGAGTCACAATCGTTTCCTACGCCGATGACTGCACAATAATGGCCACAGGCCCAGGCCCAAAGATCGATGTGCTATGCAATAAAATACGGCTACCTCCCTGATCTCTCCAGTTTTTTCGCCTCGCGAAACCTGGCATTATCACCGACTAAATCTTCCGCGACCTTATTTACAACATGGACGCCCCAAATGTCGACCATTTTGAACATCCACGTCGATGGCACTACGCTACCGACTGTCCGACACCCCAAAATCTTGGGTGTGACGTTTGATCAGGATCTACATTTTGGTGAGCACGCAGCCGCAATTGTTCCGAGAATTCAGAGCCGTAACAAAATCCTCAAATCCCTCGCTGGCAGTACTTGGGGAAAAGATAAAGAAACGCTCATGACTACATACAAAGCAATTAGCCAGCCGATTACGTGCTACGCGTCACCCATATGGTCGCCAAGCCTAAAAATCACCCACTGGAAGAAACTACAGGCCTGCCAAAATACTGCTCTCAGAATCGCCACGGGCTGTCTTCTTATGTCCTCAGAACACCATCTGCATAATGAGGCGAGAATACTCCCCACCAGGGAGAGAAATGAGATGCTGATCAAACAGTTCCTGTTGAATACCCAGAAACCTGGGCATCCCAACAGACATCTGATTGATGAACCAGCACCGCCTAGGGGCTTTAGGAGTCATCTCCGTAAGCATTTTGAGGAAATACGGCACCTGAGGACCCAGCCGTATGAAGTGAAAAAACACAAGCAGGTCCTTGGTGAACTCCATAAACAGGCGTCGGACCTTTATGCCGGGAATTGCCCGGTGAATCCAGTACTTAACGAAAATTATCCAAAACTTGCGGAAGAGGAACGCATACTCCCCAGGGAAACGCGTGTCACTCTTGCTCAACTTCGTTCTGGATACTGTAACAGGTTAAACTCTTACCTATCCAGAATCAACCCCGACATACAAAATGTATGCCCCGCTTGCAATGTGTCCCCACATGACACCAACCATCTCTTCAATTGTAATGTGGAACCAACGCCTCTAACACCCCTTTCCTTATGGTCCACCCCTGTTGAAACGGCAAGTTTCCTTGGACTCCCGTTAGAGGATATTGATGACAATTTGTGATCGGTCGCGGCTATTAGGTGGGGCGAGCATTGCTACAATAACAACAACAACGGACTGGGACTGGGATTAGGACTGGGACTGGAATAAAATACATACCACCTTCTGGGACAGGCAATAAGGGATGCCGAAGAATGAGAAGAAATTGAGAGAAGAGAAAAGAGAGAAGGAGATTGAGAAAGAGATAGAATGAGACGAAGATGGAGATAGATGAAGCGAAAAATACGGAGGGAGGAGTGAATAAAAGGATTCGGAAAAAATGAAGAGGGGGAGGGCAGAATCAGGCGGAAAAAAGCTTATTAAAATGTATGCAGATTGTCCAAATTTAGGGCAGGACAACGTCTGCCTGGCCTTCTAGTTTCTTATAGAGCAAATTGCCCATCCTCGTCATCGCCATTCGTCATAGAGAATTTATGGTCTGTTTTGTTGCTTTGTGTTTTTCCATATGTAGGTACTGGTGGTGCGCCAATGCTACGCACGTAAATAACAAAAAAAGCGTCACACTCGGCTATCAAATTAGTAATCATCTCATCTGTAGATTACAGAGTTTGCTTTGTTTCAGCCGCCCGCGATGACTTCCACTGAGATTATTTTTAATAATTTGTTGATCTGGCGTGACAGCTTCGATGCGCGTGACAGCTTTGTATGCGCGCCACATGCCAACAATTGGCTAACAAGTAATTATTGACTTATGTGCGTAACGAAGTATGTTTGTATTGCTAGATCAGAAGCCACAACGGCACGTATATGCCCAATACCGGCTCTTGCCTCCTAGTTCGTGTTTTTCAGGCATATTAAGAAACCTAGAAGCACGACGATATAACTGTGATGGACCAATGGTCACGACAGATGGAGAGCAAGATGTCGACATGACTTGAGAGGGCATCTGTCCACCAAAGAATGTGATATCAAACGGATGTTTGGCTTCAATCACACATCCAGAAGCTGTCTCTCATTATAGCTGCCAGCATGGACAACAGCAACAAAGAGGTGATCTCTGACCGCGTCGCTATAGGCGTGCCTTACTAATGCTGAGGCACTAGTGAAAGGGCGCTCATTCTGCCTGAACCTGCCCTTCTTGACATCGCTCTGATGCGCGATACCGGTTGGCTTGGAACGACGAGAGCACTATGGCTGGTACCCTCTAACTTGATGACGCTCTCCTGACATCTTCTTAGAAGACCATCCTCCGAAAGCGTCTCCAAGACGCTTTCCTACTCATCCGTTTCTTCTTCCTTTTTTAAATTTTTTTTTGTGCATAAAGATCTTCCGAATTAGTTTATAAGCTGTTCACCCACCCCAGCAGAGCCAACAATCCGGGGTAGGGCACTCATACAACCCACCTTTCTCGGGCATCGGAGGGGACCATTTGCGATCAACTATTCAATAACCGCCCAATGAATATTCAGCCAACGGGACGGATTCCGCTACACTTTGGCTTAGGGTAGTATTGGTGTGGCGTTCCACACATTTCACACAACATGGGTTATCCGCTCCAATGAATACACCTCCCTGAACTGTGGGAAATATGGGACTTTACTCTTAGTTTTCCAACCAGCATTGAAGGAGCAGTTTTGAGCAAGTTCAATACGAATGTACGAGCCGTGGAAACGTTTAGTTTGAACAGACGGATAGACGAACGAAACACAGCGATTAAAAAAACACACTACGCCACAAGCTAAGTAAGTGGTTCGATGAATAACGTCACTCTTACTAAGTTTAGTTACTGGCCACAGCCTCAGCTTGCAGTAACACGCTCGTGCAAACAAACATACATATGTACATAAGTACATACATGCGATTTGCTACTTGCCCAAGTACGTCAACGACGACCTCCCCAAACCACACCACACCACACCATGACCATCCAGCTTAATAAGTGTGCACACAATCCATACAACAAGCTGCTAAGATAAAACAGGGCAGCAGCTCAAAGTACAGATCCGATCAGAGCAAAGGAGGAGGGTAGGGCTGGCATCACACAGACATGGTATGACGGCATGCCGTGCGAGCTCGCAGGCTTGTCCATATTAATGCCGCGCTGCTGCCACTCGTTCTCCATCAAGATAAAATTTGACAGCAATGAAGCGACTGGCACGAGCTCGGTTCCCACAGTCTGAACAGCGCGTGTTTTTTTTAAATTTTATTTTATCTTGTCCTTTGTTTCTTGTTTTATAATTTTATTGGTTTTTTTTTGTTTTTTTTTCTTCTTTTTGTTTTCTCACATTATTGTAGCGCGTTGTCGGCTGTTTTGTATTGTCTTGGGCATTTCATGGTGTAAGTTGAAATTGAGTGAGCGCGCACGATCGTCGTCAAGCGTTGCGTTGTCTCTTAACAAAGCGCTCTGGTTTCTTTGCTCTTGTTGTTGGCTATTGTTATTACTTGGAATTGATGCGGTTATTTGTTTTATTTTTTAGCACAGCTTTACATTGTATTATTTTTTTGTTGTTTCCATACTGTTATTTTTATTGGCTTTCATTAACATGTTTAATGTTTTTTTAGTTTTAATATATTTTTATTTCTCTTTTGTTATTTTTGTTGTAGCTGGCGTGTGCTCATATGAGCGCATTTACTCGCATCTAAGGCGCGCTGTCATTGCTGCGTTGCTGCCGCGCTGCGCTCCCCATTCGTGGAGGTGGGTCAGTGAGGCGTTGCTGCAATGCAATGTGAGACGCATTGCTGTAATAAATTAGTTCAGCATTTAATAACACTAAAAACAACAACAATCGCTTTGTTAATAAACAGCACATGCCAGCCTCATTGCCACCGATTACAAATGCAAAATAGCGTTATGAGAACCATGTTACCCCGCACCGCGCTGCGCATCCCAACGCGCTAACATTTAACGCATTGAAATGTATGTAGAGCGCGACGCTATGAGCTGTTGCCCAGTAATGAACTTAAAATTAAAGGCTGTGATTAAATTCTGGCTTTATTATAATTTTGATGGCAACGTATTAGCACTTTCACTCGCTGTCGTCGGCTGGAGAAGCCGAGCAGGACTGGCCGAATGTATTCGACCGTGGGGATCCCTCCACGTAGAGTAATGTATATTTAGTACAACCATTGATCAGGAAGAAGGTATAGACATGCTAAGCGATCGGGCACTCTGTCATGCGGACCTACTCTGTCATCCAGAAGATGGATCGCTTTATTCGTTTTTCGGAGCGTTGTACGTTGTACTACGACGGTATGATGACATGTCTATAAACAGCTGTAAACCCCCACCACACACACATAAAACCTGTGGAAAAGGTCAGCGAAATCATTGAGCTCACCTACATAAATGCCCAAGCTCAAATGACACGGCAAACACACAATTCTCAATACAATTCCAACCTGTCCGCATTTAAAATACTGAAATCAAATGACTACGCCATGATCAGCCCTGCGGTGTCATCACATGGCGAAATATTTGTCAAGCAAAAGCAAGATCTGGCTCACCGCTCGAACCATCGCGCAAGCTATTTGACCGATATGTGCAAGACACCAGAAAAAAAAACAAAATGAAATTATGCAGGTCATGATTCTTATCGGCGCCAGAGTTTTGGATCCAATAAGGCCTACCAAATTTGCCGAGCCAGGAGATGTCAAGCGCATCATTTGTAGGCTAACCCATTGTGTGGCCTAGTGTAACGAGGGCACCGTCGAGAATTTGAAAAGGTAAAGAAAAGAGCCTTTAGCTTCTACCGATCTGGCAATTAAATTTGCTTTGCGACTCGTGCTGTATAAACCGGACACGTCTCAACGGCCTGCCACTGAATTCCGTAAAGATCTTCCTAAAATAGAGGCATGTAAGCGTTGAAACAAGCGCGTTTGAAATCCTTAGATACTACATTTTATCCAGGATCACTACGCGTTGCGCCAACGTGGTCATAAAAACACATAAAACGGACTAGTACAAGCGCGGAGATGTCTCGGGAATATGAGAGTGAATAGTGCAATAGGATGCACGGAGGGAACAAACTCGTAGGCCATCTTAAGAACGGACAACGGCATACGCGACGAGACAGCTAGCGCAACATCCTGCCAGACGTGGCCATTTCAATCGAGATAAGAATGATATGCATTAGATCTCAAAACAGAAGCTAACAAAATAATATCTTCTTTTGACTGTCGTTTCGCGGACAGGAGAATCTGTCTGTTAACAGGTCGCTTTATATGCACTTAGCAGTCGCAAATGAGACGGTGGCGTCATTGGGTTAATGTGTAACCAACTGATCAGTGGTAAACGAAAAGTTCGTTCAAGGCTTGTGTGACGCCACTGCGCTACAGTATTATGAAAAAGTGTATTAATGCCAGCAATACATAGCCTTAGGTTAAGAATATCCCTGCAAAAATTGCGATTAGTTTGGGATGAACCCGGGATGAGTGGCAAAAGAGTATGCGACCAATGCCAATTTTAATCTCTTTGCATGAGTTGAACTGTTCCCTTTTGTTGAGCCTGTCCTTTGAAGAGACTAATGTACCCATTTATACCCATAAGGTATCGATAGGACCAATACCCTTTGTATCAAATTCTAATTTGAAATTAATTTGAAAATGAAAATTTCTGCAGAACCCTAAAGCATGTGTTAATGAACCGCCGTAAAATGTGAATGAAGCAAAGATAGTGAGGGAACATTATAAAACTACAAAAGTTGATAATGAGGATTCCTTTTTCATTTTTACAATTTCTGCGATAGCCGTCGACATGGCTACTGAGCCTTTTGCTTTGGAGTGCTCCTCTTTGATGGCTTCATACACGTCTGCGGTTTTATAGGTTTGTGCGCTCGCCTTATTGCTTTCTTTGGCATTGCCAGCGGACAAAATGCGTTCGGTTCTGAGAAAACTTTATCGCTAAAAGCGATTAATGCTCATTTTTCCGTTGTCGTTTTGTCAGCTTGACAAGACCTTTACCAGACCATAGTTGACCATAGTTCACGAACGCCGCTAAAGAAATTTTAACAATAAATTGGCGCAGAAAACCTGAGCGGGCAGTGTCGAACAGGAATCTCTTTGTACCCCTATGGGCTGTGTCGGTCAGGTCCTATTTGTACCCCTACGGGTACTGACCGATTTTACAATTTTTTTTGTTAAATGTAATACCAGATTTTAAAATGAAGAATAAATTTCTTTATTGGTACAAAATTAAACGTGCGCGATGTGTACAATTTGATTGCTTCAAGAAATCTAAATATTAAAAATTTTCATCAATGACAAATCGAATTTCAAATTAAATAATATTCAAGGTCAACATAATTCGTAGAAATATAACAAGACAAGTATATGGAAAGACAGTAATATAATAAATTAATCTACATTACAATATTTTTATTTACTTTTTCGTATTGGCATTGTAGAAAAATGGAACATAAGATACTGGTATATTAGGCTCGGTAATTTTTTATTTTTTTATTTTACCTATTTCGTTCCATTTTTTGTTTGATTGTTTCTTAAAATTTGCTACATAAATTTCAAACTGACTTATCCCAACTGAACCCAAAAGGGACTAGACGGGGATCATTTCTACGAAAATTAAGACAAGAGAGATCAATCGCAGATCAAAGCAACAAACCCACAAAGAAGGTCAAACAACTAGAATTACTGACTTTTACCTGCATCAGTCAGCCACACAAATCGATCAGTAAAAACCACCCGCGGTTCTGAATGAACACACAGCACATATACATAAATATACACAAACATCAATTTTGAAAATCCCTGCTCATGCACCTACGAACTATAAATATAAGGCAAGAGACAACAGATCAGAACGAAAATCGACACTGATGATGGCACAACGCCGAAACCGGTTTGTCTTGAAACCAAATTTGACAAGGGATGGCGGAAAATAGTTCCAATATACATCATTTATACACCCTGTCGGAAAATCAACAAAACAAAATAAGTCAGATCACTCTCTTTAGGGATTAATCGCATGATTTTTTGCAGGAATATTATAGATGTATATACATGTAAACCAAAACGCGGCTATTATAGATGTATATACATGTAAACAAAAACGCAGCTATTATGTTCGTGTACTGCGCTTGCCAGATAAGGAGGGATGTATTTCATAACATAGGTCCTGGCTTAGCAGCGCATGTATGAAAACTCTCCAGTTATGGTAAGCGCGCGTGCGCATGCTTTCAATTACCATGCAAACGCGTTACTCGGCGCACTGCTGCGCTACACATCAAAGCATCGATTCTGGATATTGAGGCGCTCATACTCATAAGATTGCATTCAATTTATGTACGCGCATATCAAATCTTACAATAACGAAAATCAATTCAAAACAATGCCGCTCATAAAAAATTTAATTCCACAAATTAATGAATACATTTTCTTCTTTTTTTGTATACGAAATTTGTTGTTTTGATGTTACAAAAATCATTTAGCATAACTATGTAAAGTTTTATGTTCGTTTCGATATACATCGACATATTACAGATGTATTCATGCCTATAAACATTCCCATAAACACATTCATTAAAATATCAACTTTTTTTTCTTTGTTGTTTATTTGACCCCACTTTTGCTTTACATTTTATGCGATTTGTTGGTCTAGCGCTATTTTATAGCTTTTTTTTTAGCTCGCGCTGACTGTGAAACGAATTAACAAATATTTTCACAGCTGTTTCTATTAAATGAATATACTTAAAATTATGGAAAATTCTGGTTGCTAGCTCTACGTTATACCTACCTAGATGAAAGTTCTCGGCCGCGCCCTTCACTAAAAACAACAAAGTAAGTAAATAACATAGTTTTTATATTTTTCCACTGTAGTTTGATTTGTTAATTATTGTCGATAAAGTTTAAAGACACGTAAGACGAAACTTATATATATATACAGTAGAGCGGGTAAATTTTTTTTTCTATCAGGAGTATAGCAAAAAACTAATTACGGATTATTCTAAGGAAAATTGCTGAAGACACCATAGCTCCAAGTCCGATTTCGAGTCCCCGCCTTTTGCAAAATAAACATTTTGCCAAAAAATCTTCATAGCTTCTGATAAAAATTATACTTTTATTTTGAAAAATATGTTAAAATGGTTAAATCTAAGTAAAAGAAATAATTTTTAAATAAATTACATTAAAATTATAAAAATTGTGTTTTTTTGCTTATTACTTGAAAATAGAGTTTTCTTTTTTGAAAATTTGTTTCTACTAAAACGAATTCGAAAAGAAAAACTGTCTGAAGAAAGATGTTGGAAATGTTCTGAACTTATTTTAGCTGTAAAAAAAAGTTTTCTATAAGAAATTATTAAAAACTAGAAGACCCGGCAGAAGTTGTCCTGCCCTTAAATAGGCCTATCTGCATACATTTTAACAAGCTTTTTCCGTCTGACTCTGGCCTCCCCCCCTCTTCACTTTTTCCTAATACTTTTATTCACTCCTCCCTCGTCTTTTTCGCTCATCTATCTCATCTTCGTCTCATTCTATCTCTTTCTCAATCTCTTCTCTCTTTTCTCTTCACTCAATTTCTTCTGATTCTTCTGCATCCCTTATTGCCTGTCCCAGAGGGTGGTATGTATTTTATTCCAGTGCCCAGTCCCAGTCCCAGTCCCACTCCGAGTCTCAGTCCCAGTCCTAGTCCTATATCGCAGTCCCAGTCCGTCTCTGCGTAATATATTACTCTGTACTAAAGCACTCATAAACAGCTTTCATTTGATATCCATATTGTATAACACACTGTCTAGGCATTAACTGGCCCACGTTTTGGCCTATATCTCGAGACCCTAGTCACCCAGGGGTATGAAAATTAGGTGCAGTGAAATAACTCCCAAATGCAATAACTCCCAACAAAAAAATTAAATAACTCCCAAATATTTTCCATACAAATTGGGACTTATTTTATTGTGAAATAGCTCCCAATTTATTGGGACTTATTTCATAATTTTGCTGGTAATTATTTCATAATGAAATAACTCCCAAGTGAAATAATCCCCAATAAAATTTCTTTAGGAGTTATTTCATAATTTTTTGAGATTGGGAGTTATTTCATTTTTATTGGGACTACTCATGTTTGTAATTCAGCATTGGGAGTTATTTCATTTTCTTAAAAATACAATTTTATCAAACTTTGACGTTCTTCTAACAGTTTCTATGGGTCGGCTATACATTATGGGACCAATTGGTTTTATTCGTAAACCAAAGGAGTTTGAACTTTGAAATTTTGCACATAGGTTCTCAGGGAATTCCCCAACGAGAATCAGTAAGTAATTTTTAATTGTTATTAACAATTTACTAGTAATTAGTAGTTAAAGTTACAATGGTATAACTATCACTTTTTTATCTACATACGAACACTTTCACAAGAATTTTATACATAAGTACACTTTATAATGTTTATAAAACCACAATCAACTATTTTCATTTGTTCAAATTTGCGTATTATTGTAAAATTTAATGATTTATTTGTTTACTTTCCGCGAACACAAGCATACAGCCATTTTATCTAATTCACTGCTTGCTTGGTGGTACCAGATGCTTTAAATTGTTCCAACGAATGAAACATTTTTAAATAGTACCAACTGGGAAAATGGACCTTTTTCATTCAATTCTATTTATTTATTTTACAAAAAAATAGAAAATTTGGAATAAAAAATCGTGCGATGCACAGTAATTCTGCGTAGAACACCCCGAAGGCCGCTTATGCAGAAAGGTGTTCTACGCAGACTTGTTCCTTTTATTTTTTACTTTTAATAAATTATTTTAATTTCATAAAAAAATGCGATTTTTTAAAATAAATTACGTTTACTTCGACGACACTATTCAAGTTTTCTTGTAATTGTAACTTTTACATATGTACATAATAGTTTGCTGTATTTTTCAATCTCATTGTAACTGATTATATAGTATAAAGATACCATTTCAAATTATGTTTTGCGATTTATTTCATTTTTTGGCACTTATTTCATTTGGGAGTATTTCATTTTTTTTGAGACTTGTGGTTTCATTATGAAATAAATGGCAAATATTGGAAGTTATTTCATTTCCTTCTTTGGGAGTTATTTCATTTATTAAAGTTGGGAGTTATTTCATTTGGGAGTTATTTCACTGCACCTGAAAATTACCTACTAAAGCACTCATCACAGCTTTCATGTTATCCATATTCTATAAACACATTCTAGGGGTACTCGGGTCCACGTTTTGGCCTATATCTCGAGACCCTGTGCGTCGATCGCAACCAAACCTATGTAGTAACCACCGCGTGAGGTTTACGCAATCTTGTGTGAAAGTTTGAACAAAATCGACCGACGCATCTCTTCAAACACCGGCGACCAACTAACACGCATTTTAGCCTTTCTTTATATATATATAGATTTTTATTTTTTACACTTCACTATAATATTAAAACGAAATGCAGATTTTCGTTGCTTTTGAAATTCGGCTTAAAAATTGCACATGAAACAACTACAGACTCTCCTTAATTAAAAAAAAATGTCATAGTACCTCTAAATCGCGGGCCCCCTCAGAAACGCCCCCACCCTCACCTGTCGGGCCTTGGTGATGTGTTATACTTGATACCATTCGCTATAATATTTTTTATTGATAAGCACGTTGTTTAAATAAACACCAACCAATTACACGGAAGTATATCCGCACCCCTGAAAATGTGAGTGCCGGTGCGTATACGTAACATTTTTATTATTACGTATAAACAAATAAAGAAATTTGCAATAAAATAACGTTGCGAATATAAACTGAGATATAACCATCCTATATTTCTAAGTTAGATCAAACTACACACGGGGTGCAAAACAAATTCAAAATCGGTTCAGTAGTTTAGGAGTCCATTGGCCCCAAACATAGTGACACGTGATTTTTATATATTAAGATGATAATATAGTAGTTGATAGTTAACTTAGGCTAATATCTCATAATTTAAGCCTGATATCTCTACTAAAATTCAAAAACACTATAGGTATTAATAGATTCGAAAATGTATGTAAAATACCTTTAAAGTAAGCCTAATATGATATTTTTCACTATAATTATATCAGAAGCTATGACGATTTTTTGCCCAAACCTACGTCAATGGCAAAATGTCTATTTTGCAAAAGGCGGGGACTCGAAATCGGACATAGAGCTATGGTGTCGTCAGCAATTTTTCTTAGAATCATCTGTAGATTACGTTTTTGCTATACTCCTGATGAAAAAAAATCCCTCCATACAATATGACCCGGTCTAAAACATATACAGTCAAGTGCAAAATTTGACTGCGAGAACCACATAGCGACCAAATGTTCAAGTTTCCATTCACATCAGCTAATTTAACTAAAAAAGTGTAGGATAAACCGTGAGAAGCTATGCCTACAGCAACCAGGGCTTAAGCGAAAATTCGGATAAACTTTACCTTGAAATTTCTTCGCTCAAGGGCCGTTTTCTCAAGTAATCTTTAAGGCTTATCCGTCCGAAATTCTTTGGTGCGAACAAAATTTGTACTTGAGGGATCTTATATCACTAAACAAAGTTTCTTTTAAAATTACTATTAAAAACTACCCCTATGTAAGTTTGAGACAGATATGTGGGTTTTTGAGATCTTATTTAGCAAAACCGTCCGAATAAAGTCAGCTATTTTGTTCTAAGAAAGTTGGGATTTTTAATTCTATGTTTAGTAACGTTAACAAATCCGGCCGACTATTTCTGCCTGAACTTTGTCTGATATTTGAATAAAATGTTTCTCACTCCCCTCTATGGTCACAGTAATTCCCGACATGATCAGCTCCTCATGGAACTTGGGGTGAGGAGGGAGGGATGGCCTGAAGGTTAATGTGGGCATATAAATCGTTCCGAGATGGTCGGGCTAGCACCTTAGCTGTATCCGGCAAAGGACCATCACATCGATAACACTCCCCAAAGCCTTAGGGGAGCAACATTATCGCTACAACAACAACAACAACAACATGGTCAGGATTGGTACCTTAATAAAGCTAATTGCCGAGTGTACCGGATCTATAGCCGGAAAAGGACCATCAGCATCAACTACACTCACCAAAACCTTCAGAAAGTTTCCTAATCGCTAATAAATCAATTCAAGTAGCAATTTTCCCACAGTATGTACAGGTTGTCCATTCGTCTCCCACACTCAGGTACCATCCCAAGTAGTGGTATTGATGATGTTACAGTCAACAACAAATTTCGCATTCATCACACTTGTCAGGGCTCCTAATCACAAAAATATAGATAGCGCAGAGAAGGCGGATGAGCTTGCAAAGGTAACAACAGCATAAAAAGTACTGGGTAACTCGCATACGGAATTCCTTCTCTTCGGACAGCTGTAAGATTACAAAAGATTACCAAACAAACATGCCACGTTTGCCAAAATGAATATAACTGAGACGCTGTTAAGAAAGAGAGGGAATAACCTTCAGAATCATAACCACAATTAAAGCGCATTGGGAACTAGGCCAACACGCGCAAAGCGTGGGAGATGCCCTTAGGGTATAGGAGCTACTTCTGCAAAGATACGGCCACTCACCTCCTGTACGAGAGTTTTGCACTAGCTAATATAAGGATACAAGACCTTTGACTGGTTTGGGGTGCCTGTAATGAAATTAAGTGTCAAAATGCTCATTTGAATATATCAAAAGTTTTTATGTCAGACCAATTACTTTGTGCAAGCTCACAATTAATGAAAAACAAGTAAGGAAGGCTAAGCTCGGATGTAACCGAACATTACATATTCAGCTGAGAGCTTTGGAGACAAAATAAGGGAAAATCACCATGTAGGTTAATTTCTCTGGAATGTGTTTGTATGACATGGATATCAAATGGAAGGTATTAAAGAGTATTTTAAAAGGGAGTGGGCCATAGTTCTACAGGTGGACGCCTTGTCGAGAAATCGCCATAAAGGTGGACCAGGGGTGACTCTAGAATGTGTTTGTACGATATGGGTATCAAATAAAAGATATTAATGAGGGTTTTAAAAGGGAGTGGCCCTTAGTGTAATGGGAAGGCGTTTTCGATATATCGACCAAAATGTGGACCAGGGTGACCTAGAACATCATCTCACGGGTACCGCTAATTTATTTATATATGTAATACCACGAACAGTATTCCTGCCATGATTCCAAGGGCTTTTGATTTCGCCCTGCAGAAGTTTTTCAAAAGTTAAATTTTGCGCCAAAAACCAATCCAATCACCACGTTTCATACCTTTTTTCGTATTTGGTATAGAATTATGGCATATTTTTCGTGGTCAAAGTCGAATTTCACCCATTTTTAACACCAAGATAAAGTGAGTTCAGATAAGTACGTGAACTAAGTTTATTAACGATATATCGATTTTTGCTCAAGTTATCGTGTTAACGGCCGAGCAGAAGGACAGACGTCGACTGTGTATAAAAACTGGGCGTGGCTTCAAACGATTTCGCCCATTTCACAGAAAACAGTTATGGTCCTAGAAGCTATGCCCTTACCAAATTTCACAAAGGTTGGAACACTTTTTTCCACTTATGGCATTAAAATTATTCTAGACAAATTAAATGAAAAAGGGCGGAGCCACGCCCATTTTGAAATTTTCTTTTATTTATGTATTTTGTTTGCACATATCATTACTGGAGTTGAACGTTGACATAATTTACTTATATACTGTAAAGATATTACATTTTTTGTTAAAATTTGACTTAAAATTTTTTTTTAAGTGGGCGCATGTTCGCCATCCGATTTCGCAAATTTTATTGAGCACACATACAGTAATAGGAGTAACGTTCCTGCCAAATTTCATCATGATATCTTCAACGACTGCGAAATTACAGCTTGCAAAACTTTTAAATTACCTTCTTTTAAAAGTGGGCGGTGCTACGCCCATTGTCCAAAATTTTATATTTTATATTTGCGCATAAGTCAACCCCCTCCAAGTTTAATCGCTTTATCCATCTTTAGTAATGAATAATCACACTCGGTTTTTTCGAAATTTTCGATATCGAAAAAGTGGGTGTGGTTATAATCCGATATCGTTCATTTAAATAGCGATCTGAGATGATTTCCCAGGAACTTACATATCAAATTTCATTAAGATGCCTCAAAATTTACTCAAGTTATCGTGTTTACGGACAGACGGACGGACGGACGGACATGGCTAAATGAATTTCTTTTTTCGCCCAGATCATTTTGATATATAGAAGTCTATATCTATCTCGATTAGTTGATGCCGTTACGGGGTATGCGAACAAAATTAATATACTCTGTGAGCTCTGCTCAGCTGAGTATACTAATGGAGTATTGATTGATTTTTACTCAGGAATTTTATTCTCTAGAAACTATATATTATTCAAGCCTAGTCACTTCCAGTTTATTGTAATCCTGCCACGACGTGTCGTGGGCAAGGCTCGCCTACCTCACGCTAGCTGCGTCAATATGAGTCGAGAAGGTCGTGATTTTTGTTACAATCTACCTACTACCAGATGTCGCAGTAAGCACAAGCGGTTGCGTATTTGATTACGATTGTTACCAAGCGTATGCGTGAAATTATACTGCTCTTATTTTTACCGTTCAGTAAAATTAACGGTTAAAAATCACTGTGACTAACAAAAAGCACAGTCACTGACATAGTTTTCTCTCAACGACTGCAATATTTGCCAACTCTAACGCCCACAGCTCATACTCTGGGATATGGCATGCGCATATTCTTTTCACTGATGTAATATAAATGTTTTTGTACTTGTTGCTAACTACAAAATTGTTATGCTGCATAGTTGATTTTATTGTTGTTTAGCAGTAGCGCATGTCATTTACATTCTATAAATGCAAATACAAAGAGTCAAACAGCAAATGGCAACAGCAATGGCTGCGCACGCGTGCAGATTTTCCGAATGTCTGTGTTCTTGGCTAAATGGTAATTTTGTAGCAATTGTTGTATGTATGTGCGGTAAATATATTTGCAGTTGCATCAAATACTCGTGTTCGGCTAAGAAAGGTCGCAGCCAACAATCAACGCGGGCATATACTACGCCAAAGCAGCTGCGCTAAGGAATTGCCAACTGACGGTTAAGGCGCGATAGATAATCTGAGCGCATGTGCCGTAGATAGCTTTAGTTGTTGTTGTAATTTTAGCGTGTGCTAAAGGCAGCGGTGCCGAGTGGCATGCAAAACCCACTTTTACATCAGAGCAAACATGAGTTAGAGTCACACTGCAGCGGCAACCAAAATCCAAGCAAGGAACACCGAGGCAGGTAGAAAAAGGGTTGGAATGAAACTGAATGTTGGGAAAAAGGTACGCCAACGTGCGGCATAGTATAGTAAGCAAGAGTAATAATAAAAGTCTAAAACGGCCGAATGCGCTCGTATGGAGCTAGAAGTAACAAGGAAGCAGGCGCGCGCGCTTAAAAGTGTGAAGTTAAGACAGGCGCGCGGGCAACCAAACCAACCAGTTGAAAAGTCAGACAAGCCGGCCAACAAAGCAGCACGAACTTGCAATGATCCATAAAGCGTTAAAAATTGCGATGACTATTCCACAATTATCGGTGTGCCACAGCGACCCATTGCTGCCGTCATAAGACAACCAACCAAATCAAGCTCTCGAGCATCGTACAAAACAAAAGGAAGCTCGCGTCTAAGGGAAAGCGGTTTGACGGAACGAAGACGCGGCGCACGAGGCACACAATACCGGCAGCAGTAAAACAGCACAAGCCAAGAAAACTAAAACTAAAATAAACACAAAAACGACACTTAAAAACCATAAAGCCACGAACAAACTAAGAGCCCCAGAAGCTAAAGCAATAAAGCAACAAATCTTAAATGAAGTGAGTGCGGGTAAAACGCGCCGTCGCGTTTAGAGCATACAACAACAATCAACCAAAATAAAACTGAAACACAAACAGCTCGTTATGGATGGCAGGCATGTGCGCCACTGCCACCACCGCACCAACCCAACCATCACGCAAACAAAATCAACAACGATCCAAAACAGCCCAAAGACGGACGACAAGAGATTACATTCACACACACACGTGCATACGTATGCCGCGCACCACTTAAGAGACCCCAATCAGGCAGTCATGCTGGCATCAGTCATTCAAGCAGCAGGCGAAACAACCAGCCATGGACAGACACACCCGGACGAAAAAAGTAGAAGTATCGTTGATTGTTTGCAAGTTGCGGTCGTATAGGGGCCATTGCTAGGAATGCAAGGGGCCAGCTGGCGGGCTAGACGGGTAGCTAAGCTGTCGTGAGAAATCGACTACACTCGACTTTCCCACGGTATAACAATCACAACATATATATACATAAGTTGCGAACGGCTATTAGGGCGAAGTTGACGGAGGTGAAAACGGAGACGCTAAGCAGTCGCGCGCTGACTCGTTCCACATTAATGCCGCTGCCGGCTTAGCCACCACCACCACAAACACTAGAAAGAGCATATACAGAAGTGATGTGACTCTTGCACAAATGAGTGTATGTAGGTACGGCGAGTAAAGGAATGCCATGCTTTGAGGGTTATGCTTGTGTAAAGGCGGATTGGAATAAAGGGACACGAGGCACATAGTTTTGAAGACGTTAAACGAGACGTCAGCTGAGAAGTGATACTTGAACTGCATATTTAAAATTATAATGATGGTGGACAACGAAACGACAGGGGGGTTGTCAAGACAAGATTGTTGTGAGCGAAAGAGAGTTTAGGTATTTTTTCTCATTGGCTGACACTGAGCTCAGCGACGAAAATGGTAGTGACGTGTTTGGTTATTATTGTGTCGATATTTCGTTGTGCTATGCGCTCTCCGATAAGCTCGATCGTTGCTAGGCGCGTTGTATTATGCTCACTTCAGTGCGCTAGCACTGAGGCTTTAAAAGGCCGCTACCAGCAATGGAGCAGGGCATTCATTGCAAAGTAATTGCGGCAAACAAATGTGCGCAGAGCTACGCTATAAAAAGCAGTAATTGAATTAAAAACGTACAGAAATTAAAAGTGAAAATAATATAAATAATTAAATACAAAAATACCTAAACCTCATCAACTCAATTGATCTCAAAAACCATGGTACTCGAAATTGAAATGTCCAAAACCTATCAATATCGTAAAGTGATGAAACCAATGCTGGAGCGCAAGAGACGCGCACGCATCAACAAGTGTTTGGATGAACTGAAAGACATTATGGTCGAGTGTCTGACGCAAGAAGGTGAACACATAACACGTCTCGAGAAGGCAGACATCCTCGAGCTTACTGTGGAACATATGAAAAAACTACGCGCTCAAAAGCAGTTACGTTTAGGCGTTAGCGGTGTTGGTGCTGTACATGATCCCAAATTAACTATTGCGGAAAGTTTTCGTGCCGGCTATGTGCATGCAGCTAATGAAGTATCCAAGACATTAGCTGCGCTGCCAGGTGTCAATGTGGATTTGGGTACACAATTAATGAGTCAATTGGGACATCGTTTAAACTATTTGCAAGTCGTGGTACCAAGTATGCCGTTGTCGGGCGTACCACAGCCACTCAATCATTTTGTGCCTACAACGCAAACTACGCCAACAGCAGCACATTTCTATAGCTCGGTGAGCAGCAGCAGCAGCAGCGAACGTAGTACCACAAGCAGTCCTGTAGTTATAACGCCACCACCTTCAGAGTGTGGCAGCAGTGAAAGTGGTAGTTGTAGTCCAGCGCCTAGTGACGGTTATGGTAACGTTTGGCGTCCTTGGTGAACAATGAACAAAGCATGTGAAGACAATTTAAAATCTCCGATCCTCAGGCAAGAGTATCCGGAAATGGGTATATATTCAGTGCATCCTGAATGAAAGTGAAATGCAGCTGTTTAGCTTAATCGCTGGGTGACAAGCCAACAAGCTCGTAAAACATTTCTGCTTCTCAGAGTATGCCAATTTAGTGGTCAGCAGCTCCTGCACAGCGTTAATCGCACTCAATGGGATTGGATTGGGAATGCAACTCGGCATCTTACAGGCCAAGGCAAATTTAAGGTCGCTGAAGTTCTTTTCGCTAGCCAGTGGAATATTAAGAACATTGTAAACTCTAAAACTCGCTTTTTGTGTAAAAAAAACAACAAATTTGTTTAAACAAAAATGTAAAGGCAGGAAAAAATGAATTTATTCAGCATTAAGCAAAAAAAACTTAAACCAAAATAAAAGAAAAACACAAAAACATGTTTATTTATTTAATGTATGTATGTCAAAGCAGATTTATATTTCAGCAGATCATATCAAAGGTTGCTCATTCATTGCCATCCTATCTTGTCTAAGGTTTTGATCTTTTTGTTAGTATCAACCCAATATGCACTAAGGTTTTAAGGTTTGATAATTTTTTCCCCTTTTTAGCTTAGCATTTCTTTTTTCTCTCTGCTTGTTCTTCTAGTTGCTAAGAATCTGAAAGGTATTTAAGAAATCGTTTACAACTTTCTTTCAACGAAAGTGCTTATCTAACATCAGAGCAGGGCTGGGCGGCGTCATCGTCGGGCGAGCGTCTTTGCATAGGCACGAGCGCCGACCTCGTCACCATGCGCAGCTATATGAAACAGGCCAAATGTCAAGGCTTCGCTCAAACGCGTCTTTATTCGTCGTCGGCGCTCTCACCCACCATTCCCTTTCCCCATACACGGAAGGAGATCTATTTCCATGTATGAACATTGTGAATCGATAGAAAATCTATTTTTTGCCAGCAATTTGTCTTCAGGTGTTAGCAGCGGATTTGAAATCAAATTGAGCATCTAAACAGTTGACGACCGGAAATCAGCTGATTGCTACTTTTTCAATATTATTTGACACTCCAATTTCCGTCGCCCCACCGCCACCTTGTATGGCTCCAACGTGGTGATTTCTTAACTTACCAATGAAAATGGCCATACTAAAAGTACCTTTTAAGTTGAAAACACTTTGACGCTGCGATTGAGATGATGTTCAGAATTAAGGCTAGATATTTCAGAAAGTTAGTTCATATAAAATACATCTCAACTTGATATCAAACTAAATTGTTTGCTGGGGTTCGATGCGCGCTGGCGAGAGCAGAAGAATACACACGTCAATGCGCTACATGACCTGGCGCAAACTGACGCACGCGCTTAATAAATTATTCGATTTGAGAAAAAAAAATTTCCCACAATCTTAAAATCCAGTTGTGAATTGAATTTCACAATCAGCGCAATGCCCGGCGGTATGTAAAACAATTAAGAATATCACGAGCGCAGCAAAAGTTATTCAAGCGCTATGTTAAATTTCGCAGCTTCTTTGTATGCATGTAGATGTTTATCATTTTAATAGATGCCAAAGTTGAGTCATTGTTTAGTGCGCCAATAGAAATTGAAAAGCGTTTTGCAAATCATACAAGCGCGCGATAAGGACACGCGCTGTACCGCGTTGACCGCGATAGTATGTGCGGTCGAAGGAAGTAGGGCAAGAGCGACGCGTTGATAAAGCGCATGCTAGGGTATATATGTAGATAACCAAAAAAGAAAATATATCTATAAATACACATGTCTATGCCTACTTAAATTAATCTATGTTAACAACCTACAACAGCTAACCAGTTATCATATAGCAGCAATAGTAACAACACACAGACAAACGCATTCACGCTCAACATAATAAAAACGTTAATAATAATAACCACATTACGCTGCAAAATTAAAGAAACAAAAAAACGAAAAGAATGTTTACAATGTACATACATATGTATGCGCATGCCACAAGCGGAAGCGCGAGCCATTCATAGACAAATTTTCCCACACTTTTGTGCGGTTGCGCTCAATGTGCGAGCCGCTGCTAACGTCGACGCGCCACCGACTTAATGACTTTCCAAGAACATAGCAACACAAAAAAATTGAAACGATAAACACGACGCGGCGACGCTACTTGGTTTATCGCTGTAAATTTATATACCCAGCCAGCAGTTTGAAAAATAATAGAAAAACTTAAATCGAAGTCTCGCTCGAGCACAGCAAAGGAAAGCAAAACATGTGTACGGCGTTACCTATCTGTGAGCGCAAATTGTTACAATGAACGCTCAGGTAATAATTAGATCGATGTTTAAACTCGAAAGCCCATCTAGCGCAGCGATACTCATGACACAATCCTCAAGGCCTCTGCGTGCTAGAGGGCTTAGAATATACCCACGGCAGGTATGCCTGCCGCAAGAGACGACTAAAATACTCAATTGATTTAAGGGGTTGTGTAGTGCAACCCTTTCAAGGCGACAAGCTTCTCCAAGCTAATTGTCAACATGACCTTCCCGTGGCGAATCATGTTTGTTAAGCAGCCGAGGCCCTGACGATCGCAAGTTCCTCATAGAACTAGGGAGTGGCGGAGGCGGGATGGACTAGAAAATTCAATGTGGTTATATTAAATCGTTCCCGAGATGGTGGGGCTTATACTTCAATGGTGCTTGTTACGAGACGTACCGGATCTATATCTGGCAAAGAACCATCAACATCGATAACAATCCCCAAAACCTAAAAATGCTTGCTGGGAGTACTCTAATATATGTGTGTGTGAATGCGCTGTATTTATTAGATTGTGCGCCACTCCAGTGCTAGTGAAGTAGCAAAGGGGCAGTGCATAAGCTCGTGCTCAAACTAGCCCACAATTTTGCTGGTAGTGGTGGTCCAGTGGAGAGAGGCACATAAAGTTTTAAATCAGTGGTGGGCAAGAAATGCAATCATATTTTGTATTACTGATAGCGCGTCGCTGTCATTATAAGGGGAAAGCACCATTAGCCGTGTTTTTTAACACGCGTATATCCGTTTACGCTTAAACTTTATATTGACTGCTAAGAGACAAACTATAAATACACCTCTGAAATTGCTGCGCATAAATTTTGTCCTACTAAATTTCAATACGCATTATACTCAGATGTAACTGAAATATGTGTCTTTGTTTCACCCTGTACACTAATTCTATGTATTATATGTGTGTCCACAATTCATCGCAACTGATTCAGCTATATGTTATACCCTATGGCCATCAGAGCGTTGCGTCTCCGCTTTTCGCTACACCCTGTTGCTGTAGCTAGTTGTTTTACCACAGCCGCTAGATGGGTCTCCTAAGCATTATCTAAGCGAAGATAGGCGTTTTTTAACACGCGCAAACGAAACGTATACGCGCGTGTTAAAAAACACGGCTATTGTTCGGTTATTTCTATATCGCTTAGCTGATTGCTAGCCGGGGTAGCGGATCTTACTTGAGATTGGGTCCCTGCTTAAATCCAACTGTTGTGGGAGAACGCGCTAAGGCGCCCAAATCTGCTACTCTTGCTAAAACCTTTTTATAATCCATTCAGCTTAGCCTCCAAGTTCCATTTACGTCGACCAAAGAAAACACCTATATAGGATGTTGGACGACTAGGACGGCGCACGTAAAACAAGTAAGTGCCATATAAAGAACCTCTTCACATCTATGACGTGTTTGGCAGTCTCGGGGTATGGTCTCGTAAACAAGGTAAAGGTATGGTACGCGCCTCGTAAGACAATTCGCGGAACTCATTAGTTCTCTGCTCAAAGGGACAAGCACAAGATGTTTAAGCTATTCCCGAACCACGGCAGCCATATTTGTTGCCTTGAAGGTTATTTAAATCTGCTTACCGTTCAAAAAGTTGCATGATTTCTGAGTATATACATTTTGAGATCTACTTAGTTGCTGGTCAGCTTGCTTGAGCTGAAATCTGCAATATCTATGCGTCTCACTTCTTCCCCGGGCCGATCTCAAACCGCACTGAAATTTCCAATCCGTTGGGGGCTGATTGATGACAGTTAGTACAGTTTACCAAGTGCCACAGGCAAGGCATTACTAAATTATGGGCTCGGGATCAGCATCTCTCCTAGGTGTTGCTCGTTATGTCGAAAAAGGCAGAAAGTGTGTCCTTCATAATGTAAGTAATCTCTAGACATAGAAAGAAAGAGGCATACATCTATATTTGGTCCCAGGGCATATGGGAAGGGATGGGAATGAAAAAGCGGATGAACTAGCTAAAAACAGCGCATCCTCCGAAGCTTGATTTGTAGACATCCCAATTAGTTTGGGCGAGCTAAGAAAACGCGGGAGGTTTACATGATCGATCAAGCGGGAAAGGCGCGGACCCAACCGCGGAGCTCTATAGTGACGAAGATCATGTGTTAGTCATACAACCTTAGACTAACAAAGTTGCTTCTATCTATAAAAAGAGAGGACTAGAGACTCATGACGGGTGTTCTGACTGGACACTGCATTCTAACGTCACATGTCTTTAAATAAGGCTTGATCGTGCCCTGTGCTTGTCAGCCTACGACTCCCGCTATTAGCGGAGCGATACATCTGTCCGACCTAGAAGCAGCAAGTGGCATATGTCCTAAAAAGCTTCTAGTATTTGTCAAGATGACCGAGTTTTTTTAGGACGGAGGTTTTTATCTACATCTTGCGGTAGCACTCAAGCAGTCTTCTCTTTGCATTCGATCTCACAACAGAGGTAACTTTACCAGAAACATGTATCTTAGGGCAATTTGAGAAGAACTTCATCCGCTTTTTATGGGCAACAACCGATACGGAAAAGTAATTGTTTTATTAACGGCTTATTGTTATTGGCTTCTCAGTGGTTGCTTATCGTCTTGTTATCAACGAGTTACAGATATGTCACGGATTTTGAAATGAAATTTTACAGACACCTGTTTCATAAAAAACCTATGATAAACAAGTAAAGAAGGCTAAGTTCGGGTGTAACCGAACATTACATACTCAGCTGAGAGCTTAGCTGCGTTGGTTTCATAGGGTTTCGTAGATGGTTTATAAGTGGTTTGTAATTCCATATCACATACGTTTGAGAAATATCGACCAAACTGTAGACCACGGGTGGCGTTTTTTGGACCGATTTTACTTCATCCTTTTCCAAATAAGGGAAAATGAGCCTCGGGTAAACCTGGAATGTGTTTATATAACATGGGTATCAAATGGAAGGTATTAAAGAGTATTTTAAAAGGGAATGGCCCTTAGTTGCATATGTGAAGGCGTTTTCGAGATATCGACCAAAATGTGAACTAGGGTGATCCAGAACATCATCTGTCGGGTACCGATAATTTATTCATATTTATACTATATTCCTGCCATGATTTGATTTCGCCCGGCAGAACTTTTACATTTTCTTCTTCTTAATATGGTAGGTTCACACCCATTTTACAAAATTTTTCTAAAGTTATATTTTGCGTCAATAAACCAATCCAATTACCATGTTTCATCCCTTTTTCGTATTTGGTATAGAATTATGGCATTTTATTAATTTTACGTAATTTTCGATATCGAAAAAGTGGGCGTGGTCATAGTCGGATTTCGGCCATTTCTTACACCAATACAAGTGAGTTCAGATAAGTACGTGAACTGAGTTTAGTAAAGATATATCGATTTTTGCTCAAGTTATCGTGTTAACGGCCGATCGGAAGAACAAACGGTCGACTGTGTATAAAAACTGGGCGTGGCTTCAACCGATTTCGCCCGTTTTCACAGAAAATAGTTATCGTCCTAGAATCTAAGCCCCTACCAAATTTCACAAGGATTGGTAAATTTTTGTTCGACTTATGGCACTAAAGTATCCTAGACAAATAAATGAAAAAAGGCGGAGCCACGCCCATTTTGAAATTTTCTTTTATTTTTGTATTTTGTTGCCATATCATTATTGGAGTCGAATGTTGACATAATTTACTTATATACTGTAAGGATATAACATTTTTTGTTAAAATTTGACTTAAAAAAATTTTTTTTTACGTGGGTGGTCGTTCTCCGATTTTGCTAATTTTTATTAAGCATATATATAGTAATAGGAGTAACGTTTCTGCCAAATTCATCATGATATCTGCAACGACTGCCAAATTACAGCTTGCAAACTTTTAAATTACCTTCTTTTAAAAGTGGGCGGTGCCACGCACATTGTCCAAAATTTTACTAATTTTCTATTCTGCGTCATAAGTTCAACTCACCTACCAGTTCATCGCTTTATCTGTCTTTGGTAATGAATTATCGCACTTTTTCGGTTTTTTCGAAATTTTCGATATCGAAAAACAGTGGGCGTGGTTATAGTCCGATATCGTTCATTTTAAATACCGATCTGAGATGAGTGCCCAGGAACCTACATACCAAATTTCATCAAGATACCTCAAAATTTACTCAAGTTATCGTGTTAACGGACAGATGGACGGACGGGACATGGCTCAATCGAATTTTTTTTCGATACTGATGATTTTGGTATATCGAAGTCTATATCTATCGCGATTCCTTTATACCTCTACAACCAACCGTTATCCAATCAAAGTTAATATACTCTGTGAGCTCTGCTCAACTGAGTATAAAAATGTTAAGCACTTCCTTTATATATATGGACAAAAATCAGCGAAAAATGTCACCTTATATAAAGACATATTCTTGCTAAACTTTGATTTTTAAATTTTGACATAGAAATTGCAAAAATATTTATGAGAAGTAAAAATATAAAGGTGGAGCGCAATTCATTGACTAATAATATCTCCTTTCCTACCAACATTCCAATCCAAGTAATGTGCGCTCCACTTTTATATTTTTACTTCTATAAATATTTTTGCAATTTCTATGTCAAAATTTAAAAATCAAAGTTTAGCAAGAATATGTCTTTATATAAGTAGAAATTCTTCGCTGATTTCGTCCATTTATATAAAGGAAGTGCTTAAAATTTTTGTATTTTATTTTTATTTTCTCCTTTACTTATAGTTTCTCGGTGTCTTAATCTATCTGTTAAGTTTTACGCTTGTAGCTCAATGACAACTTACATAAAAATCAATCCCAAAATTCCCTCCGTTCCGTTTGATGATCAGTCCGTGCGCCCCTACCGAAACTTTTTGTATTGAGTCATAGGCTGTCATCGACCCCCGAATTAAGATCTAAATGTTTAGCCGCTAGCTCATCGAGAAGTTACTTACAACCCGGTTTCAAATTTCCAAATTATTATCTAATTTTTCGATCCGTGCGCCACCTAATGGAATTTTTTTCTCCTTTTGTTGCTTTGTCACGATGTCTTAACGTGAATTTATTAATTAGTATGAACTCAACAAAACTAATCGCCAAGTACGAATTGCGGTGGCTTTCATTGGAACTTGGTGCCTGTTCAGTTTTTCTTTTGAAGTATGAAGTGGTTGGAAGGAATTCAGTTATGACCCACAGTTCCAACGAATTGCAGAATTTATATTTGCTCATTTTTAATCGCAACGACATTCTTAAAAACAGGGAAATTCCAATCCACAAATATTCCTTCAAAGAAAATATTTGAATTCGCAAACAAAATGACCAACTTATCGTACTTCTTATCCTACTTGTATTAGTCAGTCAGTATACTTGCTTAAAAAACTGAACTTATCTTCATGAAATTTGTACACAAATTTCTGCAACTCAGAAAAGGACATATGTAAAGTTTCAATAATTTATTCGTTATGGAGATATGAAAACAAATATGATCCAAATAGGGAAACAATTTTGGAGATATCCTCCAAACTGTTGATAGCCCCTAAGTGCATGGAACCTTTGCACTTTTTCACTCAGAGACATTTGTGTCCAATGTGAATGCCCTCAGTGAGTGCTAGTTTACTTCCCAGCAGACCTCAACGAACTTTCTCTCATGAACTTAAGTAGGAGCGAGGGGGGTTCCTTTCGGAACTATTTCGGGATAGTTCGGAACCATCTTTATATCAATTCGGCATTGTTGGACTATTTTGTTGTTGTTTTAGGTATGAGTAGGTTATCATTTTGATGCGTAGGCATTATTTTCGGCATCGTTCTTTGACAACTCCTATAATATTGTCAGCATGTTGTCATCAGTCCCCCCTCCGCTTTGGGAAAGTTACTTTAAAATGGTTACAACTCTGGAGTCCATTTAGCTTAAGACATGAATATTTTGTTTGTGGGTCTAATGATAAACAAATGGGAGAAGTACAACTCATAAACTAAGCAATAATGAAAGAAGAGTTTGCGAGATAGGGAGGATAGAGAGTAGAAAAAGGGGAGAAAAATATAAAAATAAGCGAAATAATGGCTGAAAGCCGAAAAAAGGAAAGATAAAGATAGAAACAGGGTTGGGAGTAAATGGAGAGCAAAAGAAGAACAAGGAAAACGAAAGAGATGAAGGAACCAGAGTGGAGTCTAAAAAAAGGTGTGAGGCAACGAAAAATGAAGTAAGGTGAAAGGAAAGGGAGGTTAAATGGAAGAAAAGGAAGAAGGTATGACCTAAAAAGTTCAATGTGATCATATTAAGCCGAGATGTTCGGACTAGCACCTTAATGGTGCTTGTTTTCGGAACACACCGAATTTATATTCTCCAAAGGACCATCCACATCGACAACATTTCCCAAAATCTTCGGGGAGTGTCGTTATCGCTACAAGAAGAGTGCGAAGGAACAAGAGAGAGGCAGAGGCAGCCAGGCAGGAAAACGGAAAGTTGTTGGGTTGGAGAGGAAAGGCGCATGTCAGTACACCGAGGAAGACATAAATGACGAGAAAGGAAAGAAGAATTGGAGAGAAAAATTTGCGAAATGGGATTGTAAAGATAAGAGAGATATTAAAAAAAATTGTTTAAATAATGATAGCGAATCGAAAAAGACTAAGTCCGCTTCAATGGTGAAGATCGAGGCAGAGATCGTGGGAGAGGAAGTAGGAGCGCAAAGAAAGAGGAGCAGTTAAGAGTAAAGAGTGATACTACAATGCAAAGGAAGAAGCAGGTGGAGAGAGATGAGCAGAAAGTAATAAATAACTGCGGTTTGGATGACATTTGAACTATTTTTACATTACACCAAACCGTAGCAAAACGAGGCAGGGTTTTCTAGTTAACAAGAAATCATACTAAAAGCATGACATCATATTTCAATACTAATATTTTCTTACTACGAAATTATGGCGATTCTTAAAACTAATTGGGAAATTTCACAACATTCCTTAGACTAAACGCGTGACACATAACACATGACCACCTTAGAGCTACATATATATTAACCTGGGTCAATTTGTATGGACGAAAGTTAACCGATATCGCGCCATCGATTTTTCGATAGGATTTGGGCTCAGGAAAAAAAAGTTCCACTATGCATACCGTGGCACAATCTTAACAACCGGTAGAAAAACGAGGTAAGAAAGCACACAAAATTCTCAATATTGCTAACTACACACGGTAGCTTCAACTTGTACGGTTGCTCTCACAGCTATTGTATTCGTAGTTCGAACAGAAGGTAGCATTGGCGCTACATAGGAGAGATCGTGAAAGAGGGGTGGTCTTTCCCTTGTTACACATCCCACCATTCAGTAAAATCTATTTGAAAATAATGAGCAAAAAATCCTTACCGCAACCCTGGCATTTTACAGCCAATAGCACGAGATTGGACCTTGTAGAACAAACAGATGATAAACGTTCAGCGCGGTGACTGTAGACGTCCCAGCAAAGTAGTAGATAGGGCGAAGGGTCTATATACTACTAAAATAAAAATCCGCTAAAAATGCTGTCGATAACAGTTTTTTGAAAATTATATATATATATATATATATATATATATATATATACATGAAAATTTTACAATCAAATGAAAATTTTTGTAGTAGGTCATGAAAAAAACCTTAAAAATCAAAGTCAAAAAAGTAAAAAAATGAAATTTCGCAGGCTCGAAAATAATTTTTTTGAATATGCGTAGTGAAAAATTTTTTCCTGAGCCCAAATCCTATCGAAAAATCGATGGCACAATATCGGTTAATAAATCGACCCAGTCTAATATATATCCTAACATATCACCTCAACGCTTCAATACTTCAGCACTACGCTTCATTAGCGTCATAGCGCCGTAGCGCGCACTCATAAAATATTTTCCAGAAATTCCCAATTCCATTCGATTAGTCAAACAGAAATCACACAAATTATGAGAAGTAGAATAATCAAAAGCGAAGTTGGTGTGCTGTGTATCTACAAAGTTGGTATTAAGGACGATGCTGCAAACTGCAGTGCAAAACGACTTGGGCCTGTGTTTCGCTTCGTTTCACTTTTCACTACTCCCATTTCTTGGTACTCGCCCATAAAATCAATTCGTTATTGTCGTGTGCAATACCAAATTTGAACATTGACCAATACCTTTTTTAGTTGCATCCTTTTGCATCAAAACAATTTCAGCAATGGCATGAAATAGCGCCAGAAGAATGATCGGCGTTTAATGTGAGACCAGCACCCAAGCACCACCAACATCATCACGAGCAACATCATCACCGCTGCTGATGCTAAATTCCCTAATTGCTGCAGCGTGTGCTAAAACACAACCTAAGATTATTGTTTGCAGGCGATCTTCATGATTGGCGCGGCCGCTCGCCTCGAGTTCACGATTCTCGATCAATACAAGCGAAAGGTATTTGGGTATATATGTAGAAGGTGCAATTTGAAGAACAACAAGTAAGGAAGGCTAAGTTCGGGTGTAACTGAACATTACATACTCAGCTGAGAGTTATGGAGACAAAATAAGGGAAAATCACCATGTAGGAAAATGAAACTAGGGCAACCCTGGAATGTGTTTGTATGACATGGGTATCAAATGGAAGGTATTAAAGAGTATTTTAAAAGGGAGTAGGCCATAGTTCTATAAGTGGACGCCATTTCGGGATATCGCCATAAAGGTGGACCAGGAGTGACTCTAGAATGTGCTCATACGATATGGGTATCAAATGAAAGGTGTCAATGAGTATTTTAAAAGGGAGTGGGCCATAGTTCTATAGGTGGACGCCTTTTCGAGATATCGCCATAAAGGTGGACCAGGGGTGACTCTAGAATTTGTTTGTTCGATATGGACATCAAATGAAAGGTATTAATGAGTATTTTAAAAGGAGTGGTGGTAGTTGTATATGTGAAGGCGTTTTCGAGATATTGACCAAAATGTGGACCAGGGTGACCCAGAACATCATCGGTCGGGTACCGCTAATTTTTATATATGTAATACCACGAGCAGTTATATTTTGCGCATTAACTAATCTAATTACCATGTTTCATCCCTTTTTTCGTATTTAGTATAGAATTATGGAATTTTTTTCATTTTTCGTAACTTTCGATATCGCGTGGTCAAGTCGGATTTCCGCCATTTTTTACACCAATACAAAGTGAGATCAGGTAAATACGTGAACTGAAAAATATATCGATTTTGGCTCAAGTTATCGTGTTAACGGCCGAGCGGAAGGACAGACTGTCGACTGTGTATAAAAACTGGGCGTGGCTTCAACAGATTTCGCCCTTTTTCACAGAAAACTGTTATCGTCCTAGAATCTAAGCCCCTACCAAATTTCACAAAGATTGGTAAATTTTTGTTCGGCTTATGGCATTAAAAGTATCCTATACAATCTAAATGAAAAAGGGCGGAGCCACACTCATGTTGAAATTTTCTTTTATTTTAGCATTTTATTGCACCATATCATTACTGGAGTCGAATGTTGACATAATTTACTTATATACTGTAAGGATATAACATTTTTTGTTAAAATTTGACTTTAAAAAAATTTTTTTTTACGTGGGTGTGGTCGTTCTCCGATTTTGCTAATTTTTATTAAGCATATATATAGTAATAGGAGTAACGTTTCTGCCAAATTTCATCATGATGTCTGCAACGCCTGCCAAATTACAGCTTGCAAAACTTTTAAATTACCTTCTTTTAAAAGTGGGCGGTGCCACGCCCATTGTCCAAAATTTTACTAATTTTCTATTTTGCGTCATAAGTTCAACTCACATACCAAGTTTCATCGCTTTATCCGTCTTTGGTAAGGAATTATCGCACTTTTTCGGTTTTTCGAAATTTTCGATATCGAAAAAGTGGGCGTGGTTATAGTCCGATATCGTTCATTTTTAATAGCGATCTCAGATGAGTGCCCAGGAACGTACATACCAAATTTCATCAAGATACTTCAAAATTTACTCAAGTTATCGTGTTAACGGACAGACGGACGGACGAACATGGCTCAATCAAATTTTTTTTCGATACTGATGATTTTGATACTTATATGGAAGTCTATATCTATCTCGATTCCTTTTACCTATACAACCAACCGTTATCCAATCAAAGTTAATATACTCTATGAGCTCTGCTCAACTGAGTATAAAAACAATCAATGGTATGAGCTTAAAAACAAAAGGTAGCACAGCGATCACCGCAATTTTGGACTATAAATGTAGCGAAGCAACAAGAACATCGACGATAAAAGCACAGTGTAACGGCAGCAACAAACACAAGTAAGAATGTTTGACTTTAAGCGTCGAGCTACACATTATATAACCACCAGAGAGTTCGATAACAATCCTGCACAATATAACTGTGAGCAGGGGTTTTGACATTTCATTGTCTGATGGGAGTCCATGCAGTGCGTACCAACATACTCGAAAACGAACTCTCGCTGCAGCTTCATCGAGCACGATGAGGTGGAATCATCGATATACTTCATGCTAGACTGCCCAGATTTTTCCTGAACTAGGTGCAAGTGAACTTTCCTACAGGGGTGGCTACAATTCAACCTAACCTTACGTGGCAGTGAGCAGGATTTCAGCTTCTCAACACGTCTTTTCTCAGGACTGCTCTACAGAAACGGCTTGTCATTCGGCTGCCAAACTGATTGATGGGCCACTGGAGAGTAAAGAATTTTGCTGCGAGCCTTTCTTGACATCTTTCAATAATTTCCTTAAAAGGGCAATTTTAAAATGTTCTACCAGCGCTCTCAGTCCAATTAACTCTGGTAGAATTTGTCAACAGATTTCTGAGAAGCACATAAAGGTGGGAAGGGTAGGCCACAAAAGTAAGTTCGTTCCATGGGTTGTAAAAGACTTACTCAGGATCATTAGGATAAATCGGCAAATGCTGGAGGTCCTCGCCAAGCACTTTGACTAAATAATATGATGGTAAACATCAATATGGCGGTCGGGATATATTTGTATATATATCGAACACCGATTTCCGCCTTATTCGTAACTTTATCAACAAGTGTCCTAATAAGTTTTCCTTTAACTGGGTAGCTGCCACCCAACCTGACCTAACCAATCAGCGATGTTTTTGGACTAAGTTTCTTCTTAAGTTGTTTGTATTTTTGGTAGCTTAAATCTTCATGCGAAATTGACGGTATCTTCAGTATTGTCTCCAGACTTTATCGATTGTCCTTTGTAAGTTTATGGTAAAAAAAGGGTGAGCCAATAGCACGAAAGAAGCAAATGCAAAACAAACTAATGTTGCCCCATTAGTGGCATTTGGGAAGAAGGCAAAGATATTGTGACGAATATTAGCATTGCTAAGCTGTTAGTAAATAGTCACACAACAACAAAAACATGAAGCAGCCACTCTTATGTATACACTAAAGCTAGCAACACTTATGTAGAAGACGACGAAGAGCTATCTCACACACACAGATGTGGCCATCAGCCGAAGTAGTTACCCACACATACACATGCATATGGCTATAAATTACAAATATGCATGTACTCATATAACTAATTACCAAGCAAGAGATACAAGAGTTCTAGACCTTTGCAGAAATATGCGAACGAAGCAACAGAGAGTACAAAAACAGCGCAAGCTGAACAATCAGTTATCAGTTTGATTTCAACACGCTATGAGTTGCGAAGTGAACTATAGCTGTGAAGTATAATTGTAGTATAATTGTAGTCTAATAAACACCATTTTACATTGCTGAATATGTTGATTGATTTATTCAACAGTTCAGCGATTCGAACGTTATTAGAAGGGTTCAAATAAGCGGAATTTCCCTAAATTCATTCCAATATGTTTCTGGGGGATTAAACAATTTTTCACGAAAGGAAGAAATATGATGATTGATAAGATTCGAAGTGGTGAAGGGGACTATCAACTCTAATAAAACCAAACTTGTTGCTATATCTCAAATTCTGCCTACGCTCATGATCTTATGAAATAATTGCATTGCCATCCATCCCTGATTAGCCTTTATGAGGAGTCTGCTTTCCAAAGCACAATTGTGCTCTCACTGCCAATACAATCACTATCAATTTTTAAAGACCGATGGTCCTCCATCGTTTATGTGAAATATGTTCGATGATGATGACTAACCGTTCAAACTTTTCAATTAAATCTTACAAAGTGGGCCAGTCGACCATTTTCCTTCGAGTAAGTGCCAGAAGTTTTCTAGACCCAACCCACTTGCTGCTTCGAGTTCTGAGAGCTGAGTCACCCCATATAATTGGAGTCTTAATCAGACGATTTCTGGACACGAATTGTTTAAGTTTACGCTGCTGGGTATATCAATACAACAACAACGCGTAAAGGCAGTAGCAATAAAAAAACAATATCAGCTCCACCATACTTCGCCCAACCTCAATGCCCATTATCGCATAGCACCCCCCTCATAACAGTGCCATCCATAAGCAGTCTAAGTAAACACCAATATTTTGTTTTGTGAAACAATATTAAAATGCAACAATAAAAATTGTAGGCAGCTATCAACAACCATAAATGCAGTTAAAAGTCTCAGCCTATCGGCCTCAGTCAGATATTCACAGACGTGCATCGCTTCGGCAGCCAGCCAACCAGCCAACCAACTAAGGCGAGTCAGTGCCAGTGGCACAGTGAGCGTGTGCCAAAGTTGTATAACAACCTCCCATATTACAAACATTACATATTCAATACTTACAAACAGCAATACTAACTAGTACATAAAGCAATCAACACACATCGAGATCCGTTGTGACCGTGTGACCGTATTACCATTATCGCCACCGCCACCATCAACACCGCCGTTGCGCTCCTTCGCACATTCATGGCCATATTTTGCTTGTCTTGGCTTGTTGAATGAAGTAACTTGTTGTTGTACAATCTTTGCTGTAGGCGCGCTGTGAGATTGCGTTTTCAGCTAGCTTCATGTTTTGGCTCGTTTGCAATTGCTGAGCAGCAAAAAGTAACAGAAACAGCATCGACTCCTGCTGCTGGACTTAACGATTTGTGTCCACAATCATTATGATGATCGCCATCACCTCTTCCATTTGTCGGTGGTGCTGTGTGGCTGTTTTATGTATGTAGTTTCGTGAAGATGGTTTATAGTTGTGCGATGTCGGTGCGTCATTGCACAGTGGGCAGAAATATTGGTAGAATATAAACAGTTTTTTCACTCGCCTGAAGTCGTGATGGAAGGTTTTTATAGGCGTTGAGATGAAGATTGGGGACAGAGATCGTCTTTAAAATAATACGTCGCTTTCGGCATCTGAATGTTTAGGCCTCCCTAGAACAATCAGATCCTCGTAGATTTGTTTTCAACCAAAGCTGTAATGTCAGTTTTAGTTTCTTCCGAATTTCCCTAGGAGAAAACTGGTAAGTCTATGATTGTCTACAACTGATTGTGTTTATTACCTGCTAGAGAGCCAAACCTTGGTTGGGGGTAACAAATTTATTACTGGAACACAGAGACACAATACTTCTACTGTTTGTTCCTAACCCTCAGCTCGGTGTTGGGCTTGGGAGGCTTCGAAGCATCTAATCCAGCAGCCAGGTACTTGTTAGGATGAACGGTAGCTGCGCCGCATATGGGAAAACTCAGTTAGCCATCATGATGCACCTGTCTGATATTGCATACTCTTAAGGTGACAGATTAGCGTAGCCACGAAGTAGGTATAGGGTATCTAATAGATAACAGTAGCTCGGTGGATAAGTCTCACCTAGTATTGATGACATCCGATTCGCAGTATTTCCGCCTTTTTCTTGAAAAAGCTTGAAGGCTGAGCTTAAAGTGATTAAATCACATTGTCTTACTGTCAAAGGGAGGACTGTGGAGCCTATTAAGTTACACCACAGGATTCCGCGTGCTCCTGCCAAAACACCAATCGTCAGGTAAAAGAATGCATAAATGAAACCGTTGCGTATAGAAAGATGCTGAGACAATTTAAGAATATTTTAGTTTTTTCAATGAGGTATTAGGCCGGTGACGGTTAAGTTAAAACAAAGTTTTCCTTTATTTTCCACGATTTTCGGAACACTTTCTCCCTTTCTCAAGGAGATCTGTTTTTACACTCAGCTAAGCAGAGCTCACAGAGTATATTAATTTTGTTCGCATAACGGTACCCCGTAACGGTATAAAACTAATCGAGATAGATATAGACTTCTATATATCAAAATGATCTGTGCGAAAAAGAAATTCAATTAGCTATGTCCGTCCGTCCATCCCTCCGTACTTTCGTCCGTCCGTAAACACAATAACTTGAGTATATGTTGAGGTATCTTACTGAAATTTGGTATGTAAGTTGCTGGGCACTCATCTCAGATCGTTATTTGAAATGAACGAAATCGGACTATAACCACGCCCCACTTTTTCGATAACGAAAATTTCGGAAAATCGAAAAAGTGCTATAATTCTTTACCAAAGACGGATAAAGCGACGAAACTTTGTAGGTGGGTTGACCTTATGATACAGAATAGAAAATTAGTAAAATTTTGGCAAATGGGTGTGGCACCGCCTACTTGTAAAAGAAGGTAATTTAAAAGTTTTGCAAACTGTAATTTGGCAGTCGTTGAAGATATCATGATGAAATTTGGTAGGAACGTTACTCCTATTACTATATCTGTGTTAAATAAAAATTAGCAAAATCGGATGACGGTCGTGGGCGTGTTCACTTTTAAAAAAAAATTTTTTTTAAGTCAAATTTTAACAAAAAACTGAATATCTTTACAGTAATAAGTAAATTATGTCAACACTCAACTCCAGTAATGATATGGTACAACAAAATACAAAATAAAAGAAAATTTCAAAATGGGCGTAACTCCGCCCTTTTTCATTTAATTTGTCTAGAATACTTTCAATACCATAAGTCGAACAAAAATTTACCAATCCTTGTGAAATTTGGTAAGCGAATACCTTCTATGACGATAACTGTTTGCTGTGAAAATGAACGAAATCTGTTGAAGCCACGCCCAGTTTTTATACACAGGCGACCGTCTGTCCTTCCGCTCGGCCGTTAACACGATAACTTCAGCAAAAATCGATATTTCTTTACTAAACTTAGTTCACGTACTTATCTGAACTCACTTAATCTTGGTATTAAAAATGGGCAAACTCCAAATATGACCACGCCTACTTTTTCGATATCGAAAATTTCGAAAAATGATGCCGTAATTCTATACCAAATACGAAAAAGGGATGAAACATGGTAATTGGATTGGTTTAAGTAGAAGAAAATGAAAAGTTCTGCAGGGCGAAATTAAAAGCCCTTGCAATCATGGCAGGAATACTGTTAGTGGTATTACGTATATAAATAAATTAGCTGTACTCATTAATACCTTTAACGTGATACCCATATCGTACAAACACATTCTAGAGTCAACCCTGATCCACCTCTATGGCGATATCCCTAAATGGCGTCCACCTATAGAAACTATGGCCCCACTCCTTCATAAAATACTCTTTAATGCCTTTCATTTGATACACATGTCATACAAACACATTCCAGGGTTACCCTAAGTTCATTTTCCTACATGGAGACTTTCCCTTATTTTGTCTCCAAAGCTCTCAGCTTAGTATGTAATGTTCAGTTACACCCGAACTTAGCCTTCCTTGCTTTTTATACTCAGTTGAGCAGAGCTCACAGAGTATATTAAGTTTGATTGGATAACGGTTGGTTGTACATATATAAAGGAATCGAGATAGATATAGACTTCTATATATCAAAATAATCAGGATCGAAAAAAAATTTGATTGAGCCATGTCCGTCCGTCCGTCCGTCCGTCCGTCCGTTAACACGATAACTTGAGTAAATTTTGAGGTATCTTGATGAAATTTGGTATGCAGGTTCCTGAGTACACATCTCAGATCGCTATTTAAAATGAACGATATCGGACTATAACCACGCCCACTTTTTCGATATCGAAAATTTCGAAAAACCGAAAAAGTGCGATAATTCATTACAAAAGACAGCTAAAGCGACGAAACTTGGTAGATGAGTTGAACTTATGACGCAGAATAGAAAATTAGTAAAATTTTGGACAATGGGTGTGGCACCGCCCACTTTTAAAAGAAGGTAATTTAAAAGTTTTGCAAGCTGTAATTTGGCAGTCGTTGAAGATATCTTGATGAAATTTGGCAGGAACGTTACTTCTATTACTATATGTACGCCTAATAAAAATTAGCAAAATCGGAGAAGGACCACGCCCACTTTTAAAAAAAAATTTTTTTTAAAGTAAAATTTTAACAAAAAATTTAATATCTTTACAGTATATAAGTAAATTATGTCAACATTCAACTCCAGTAATGATATGGTGCAACAAAATACAAAAATAAAAGAAAATTTCAAAATGGGCGTGGCTCCGCCCTTTTTCATTTAATTTGTCTAGGATACTTTTAACGCCATAAGTCGAACAAAAATTAACCAATCCTTTTGAAATTTGGTAGGGGCATAGATTTTATGACATTAACTGTTTTCTGTGAAAATGGGCGAAATCGGTTGATGCCACGCCCAGTTTTTATACACAGGCGTCCGTCTGTCCTTCCGCATGGCCGTTAACACGATAACTTGGGCAAAAATCGACATATCTTTAATGAACTTAGTTCACGTGCTTACTTGAACTCACTTTATCTTGGTATGAAAATGAACGAAATCCGACTATGACCACGCCCACTTTTTCGATATCGAAAATTACGAAAAATGAAAAAATGCCATAATTCTATACCAAATACGAAAAAAAGCATGAAACATGGTAAGGTAATTGGATTGTTTTATTGACGCGAAATATAACTTTAGAAAAAACTTTATAAAATGGTTGTGACACCTACCATATTAAGTAGAAGAAAATGAAAAAGTTCTGCAGGGCGAAATAAAAAACCCTTAAAATCTTGGCAGGTATTACATATATAAATAAATTAGCTGTATCCAACAGATGATGTTCTGGGTCACCCTGGTCCACATTTTGGTCGATATCTGGAAAACGCCTTCACACCACTCCCTTTTAAAACTCTCATTAATACCTTTAATTTGATACCCATATCGTACAAACTCATTCTAGAGTCACCCCTGGTCCACCTTTATGGCGATATCTCGAAAAGGCGTCCACCTATAGAACTAAGCCCCACGCCCTTTTAAAATACTCATTAACACCTTTCATTTGATACCCATATTGTACAAACAAATTCTAGAGTCACCCCTGGTCCACCTTTATGGCGATATATCGAAAAGGCGAACACCTATAGAACGAAGGCCCACTCCCTTTTAAAATACTCATTAACACCTTTCTTTTGATACCCATATTGTACAAACAAATTCTAGGGTCACCCCTGCTCCACCTTTATGGCGATATCTCGAAACGGCGTCCACATATGGAACTAAGGATTACTCCCTTTTAAAATACTCATAAACACCTTTCGTTTTGATACCCATATTGTACAAACAAATTCTAGGGTTACCCCTGGTCCACCTTTATGGCGATATATCGAAACGGCGTCCACCTATGGAACTAAGGATTACTCCCTTTTAAAATACTCATTAGCACCTTTCATTTGATACCCATATCGTGCAAACGCGTTCTATAGTCACCCCTGGTCCACCTTTATGGCGATATCTCGAAACGGCGTCCACATATGGAACTAAGGATTACTCCCTTTTAAAATACTCATAACACCTTTTTTTTGATACCCATATTGTACAAACAAATTCTAGGGTCACCCCTGGTCCACCTTTGTGGCGATATCTCGAAATGGCGTCCACCTATGGAACTAAGGATTACTCCCTTTTAAAATACTCATTAACACCTTTCATTTGAAACCCATATCGTACAAACGCATTCTAGAGTCAACCCTGATCCACCTTTATGGCTATATCCCTCAATGGCATCCACCTATAGAACTATGGCCCACTCCCTCATAAAATACTCTTTAACGCCTTTCATTTGATACACATTCCAGGGTTTCCCTCGGTTCATTTTCCTACATGGTTATTTTCCCTTATGTTGTCACCATAGCTCTCAACTGAGTATGTAATGTTCGGTTACACCCTAACTTAACCTTCCTTACTTGTTATATTTAAACAGCATAATTTAAGATATACCGTTCTTACAAAACTCTTCGCTGTAATTGTAACTCGATGTGGGATATAAATGAAATACGCTCCGGTATTGACGGCTTCAGGTGCTAGTCCGACTGCATCTTACAATACCGATAAGGCATCCCGTCCGTGGTTTTGTAATAAATCCTTTAATTCGTTGGATGCAAGTCGTGGTGGTTAATTAGTGCATAGCAGCTGCGAGATGAGGCTTTGTATTCCATATCCTTCTCTTCGACGACTCGCCAGCCCTAGCTGGTTTCCGGACCATGATAGACGATAGATATAGATAATGGCTATCCTACCAGCGCATTTCCGTAGCCCGTATTGTGTTCTGGATATTAAAGTCTTCGGACTGAGCCCTCTCGCTGAATACGAAAACCGCTTGGATATAAATGAGTCAGAGCGCTTTGCAAAGATTCCCGGTTTACATGATTTTTTAGAATAAATCTGTTACAACTGAAATTTGGCGGAAGCGCGATGCCAACTACACCGAAAGTCGGCTCAAGTCCCGGGATAAGCAACATCAACATTGAGATAAAAGTTTTTTGTTATATAAAAGAAAGTTTTTCTAAGCGGGATCGCTCCTCGGCAGTTGTTTTGCCTATACTCCGAGTGTATCTCTGCCCTGAAAAGCTTCTCAGTGAAAAATCATCTGCCTTCGGAGTAGGCGTATAAAAATGTGGACCCCGACCCTCCAATTTGTAGGAAAAATTTAAAGAGGACGACACAAATTGGAAAAAGAAGCTTAAGCTAAATCGTTTGGGATGTAAATCGCGCCAAGTATTTATTTATTTGTCTTTCTTCATCAGCAAATCTGATTTACGTGTTTGATACGTTTTTGTTTGAAGTCCCAACATCCCATTAAAAGCAACCTGATGTCTTCTGCTCATTATGAAGTGCGTCCTTTGGAATGTTGCATAGCATAAAAGCTTAGTAGATCATGTTTTAATCGCCCGTGTGTTTACATTTTAGGAATTCCGTAGAGCTTCCAAGGCAGCATCATTAATTTGTATATCCATGCCGACACTTCCGATTTGATGCCATACTTTTTCCAGAAATTTGATTGTAGGTAAACAGTGTCCAGTTAATGAATTACTCTCATCAAAATACGAGGCGTGAGCCAACAAGGATCGAAAACCTATTGTGCAAGATAAGAGCTTAGATTTCAAGACGTTAAATATAATCCCTATTAACTTAGTATCTTTCTGATGCAAACCTTTGAAAAATTTATTCCAATATAAACCTTTCGGACTATTGTCCACAAAATTGGCACCTCTTCAACGATAACAATAACCAAGACATGTCTACCGTTGCCACTTTTTTTTTGTTTTTTTCTTTTTTTTGTCTGACTGCTCCACTACAATATCGTGATCGTCACTTTTAAGTAGTCTCGAATCTCTTACGTATCGCAGGAAAAATTATAATAATGAAAAACAAAGCAACCAAAAAATAGTACACAAAGAAACACGAAAACAAAAAAAATCACCAACAAAAATACTGCAAATCTGAGTAAAAGGCAACAAAAAAATTTCAACAGAAATAAAAAAGGGCAGGTGTGTCGATCGTGTGAGAACCACGTTCCAAACCATTTTCTCACGATCGTCGTTTCAGATACGTCATACAACAAAAACATACAAGCAGCTATCGGAATCAACAACAACACAAAAAAATATAAGAAAAACGGTAATAACACCAAAGACGTCGCAATGCATCAACCTAACAACAATTACGGGCAGGCTGCAGCAACAGCAGTTATAAGGTCGAAGTGAGCGTGCAGTCGAAGTCGTCGTCATCGCTGTCAGTGTATTGTCGCCGCATGCCATCACACAGAGTGCATTTAAACTGCGTTGCCAGATCAATTAGTACAAATGTTTAAGTTTTTTGTGCCAGTATATTCAAATGAAGATTTTATTATTTGAACCCGAAAGTCGCTAGATATGTCTAATTACATTTATCTCTTTGCGTTTTATTCAAAACTGTTTCTCAGATATATAGCGATGTTTAATAAGTTTTTAGTATGCCAATGATTTTCATTGTTGATTCCTTACTTTTATACAATTGAAAATTTACATAGTGGCGCCCAACGTTGGGGTCACTAACGTTTACTCATAACCAGTAATTTAGTAGATCGAATAGCTGCAAAAAGACATACGTTACTCACAAAAGTAAGTACACACTTAGTTTATGCTGAAAATAAACTCAAATGCAGTAATGCAAAATACATTTGTGTCCATGCGATGTATGTGGGAAATTGCTCAACACCCTCGCCGAAAAAAGTCTGAAAATTCTGGAAAAATTTTGAGCTATTTCTAACTTGCACATTATTATACTAAAAATTGATAATTTGAGGTCCATACATTCTTTCGTAGAACTTTTCTCTCGCTGAACAACTGGCATGCATCAAAATGTGATCCAGACAACTATCTGAACAAAAAAATTTAAAATTTGAGATGTCATCGTTTGAAATTTTGATTACTTCCGCTCGACCTTTGAATAACCTTGACGCGATGTTTTTATTGAATGTGTGTTTCGGTTAGCGAATTTGGGGCTGATATAGTTAAATGAAATTATCAATGAAGCCTGTATGTCGCCACTGCATTGAGTTGCTTCTGCTGCAGAAACCAAGTGTGTGTACTCACAGTTTTGTGAGTAACTGTCACATGTATCAAAACAGTGTATTTGAACAATTCTCAAAATAAAATAGTCCTACTGGCAAAGGTTCGCCTAAAGATTGTAGTGAACCTTTTAGCGTGGTTGGTGGCCTGCGCAAGTATACCTTTTAAGCTTCAGATGATCTCTGGTAACATACAAGTAGTTTGTATACAGCCTTTGACGTTTACTAAATAAAACACTATGTTATGAAGACTTAAACAGTATGTAGCGAAGACTCTGTCTGAGTACTCCTTTCACGTATACCATGCAGCTGATGTTATATATTTAGTGAGCAAACCAGGTTGCGACATGAAGCTGTGAGTGTGGGATACTTGACGCGTCCAGCGGTGCACCAGTATCTCAGTCCTTCGCTGATCCGACATTACAAGCGTCTATCTGCCGCCGTGATCGTATATCATGTGCTGCGTAAAACTACAGAGTGCTGCCTTTGATATTATACTAGCCACTCATCTGTAGAACCCTTCAAAGTGCATGTTATAATTATTTCAGTTCACGTGATCCGTTGCATCCACAAACCAATGCTCCGCGTATGTAAAGAGTTACGATCGAATCCGTGCATGTTTATCATACCAGGCACGAGCTGCTCAGAAGACACCTTTTGGGCGAGAAGGTGTTTTGTTGGCATTACATACGTAGTGACGACTCGTAAATCGTTCAACTTGATAGGCCTGTGGTATAGTCCTCCAGGCTCGGCTTTGGTGTCAGAAGTCAACGCATAGTGTATTGGCACTATCAGAGGACTACCTCATGCTTTTGGCCGCTTGACGAAGACTACAGGAAAAGCTAGGGATTTCGGTTAGTAGCTGAAAAGCAAAAGTTGATCTTATAAATGATTACCACTCCCCAAGACGCGCTTTTTCGTCGATAAAACGAAGGTACCTCGACAAAGCTTACATTGACAACATTTCGAACATTACTGCTAACATTTTTGAATCCCTTTAAGAAATCTAAACTGAAGAGTCGCTTCAAATAACAGCTAAAAACACTTCATTTCGGAAACAATACTGCCGTACGGCAACTCATGCACTCGACAGAACACGATGGTTGCCTTCACCTTAGCAGCAGCACGCGGCAGTGATCTTTGGCCTTTTGCCTTACGAACAGTCGAGGGATAGACATGCCTTGTGAGATGCCAATGTATCTTGGTTTGGTTTGGTGATCTTCCCGCGGTTGGTATTGCTGTTGGTGTTCGACTCTTTCTTTGTTGCTGGTGCTGTCGATCTGGTGTTTGGAGATCCGGTTGGCAGCATATTAGCATAGCTGTGCCTTTGTTGCTATGTTATAGGGATATCTTGTAATATAAACCGCTCATATCTTTGTGTGGCTTCTTATCTTTGTCATGTTATAGGAATTAATTCTATTTGTTTCGTCTTCCTATCAAGCATAGCTCGCAGCTACATATTAAGAGTGCAGGGTGCAGCTCATCAGAACTCGCACTACATGAGTATGTCATAACTAGCATATGGGCACTAATGAGAATGTATATTTGAGTTACTACTGAGTGATGGTCAATTTGCTCAAAATATAGTAAGACAAAAGCGTATGCTTTATTAACGCGTTAATAGAAAAAGGCCGTGTTGCCAATATTTTTTATGTAAGGCATAAGAAGGTACGACATATTTTTAACTATTAGCCGTAAGGATATTGTGCTGAACTGTAGCTGCCGGTTATGGAAGAAAAGTGACAGATGTCATCTGGCAGGTGATAGCTCGGCCGCCATGACATTTTATTGTCTTTATGGGAAGTGAGGATCATCACACACTTTTCCATCAATATATATATAGGCGGGCAGTCATTACTCAATCTACTCTCGTCTTGATATATCTGTCTAAGCTGTTCTCTTCTCATATGATATACAATATTCAAATGATTTTCACAAAACTAGCAAGCACATCCAGCGTACTAACTTGATTGCGCTAATCGAGAGAGACACTGGCTGGGAGTACTGGCTGGCTGCTAGAGAAGAGCATGAAACACTCGGTCGCAAGTAGCGCGCACGCCGACTAATCTTCTACTGCACAGGTGCCGACGCTGAGAATATTAGGAGCCTTAAAGTATAATATACCATGAAGTCTGGACATCACGCAACACTTTCACACTGCACATGTGCGTGGCTGACTGTTTACTTGGCAAGTCCGAATGGGTGAGCAACGTGTTATGTGCTAGCAGCCCCTTAAATTGTTGAGACGTATAAACGCATCATGACTCGCCTCATTGGCCATCACAGCTGCCTCTGCTGCGCAAGTTCGTCCTTCTTTTCGTTCCCTCAATGTTGCCCCGAGTGACGAGAATCTTCTTGTAGTGTGTGATCTGAAAGTCTTGGACGATGTACTAAGGAACTTAGCGCCATTAATCGCGTGACATGAGTATGCTGTAGCTCATTCGCGTCGTACTCCTGTGATGTCACCTTGCAAAATCCTCAAGAATCTCATCGTGTGCAGCTGCACTACTGCTACTTATATTATTCTATGACTCGAGTCAGCGAAATAGCCAGCGCGTTGTGTGAATCGAGACTCATGTGGTAGCTTGCGCTACAGTCTCACAGTCCCAACAGTCGTACTCACGGAGTCGTATATCGATAGTAGCAGTTTCTCCGTAGGTGGTAGGAATACGTTATAGTGCTAGTTCGGCATGACTGTACGCTGATGCAAGCCTCTACTCTAAATGGTATCGCAGCTCTCATGACCTAGTCTGAGGGGTCTTATGAGTGTCGCGTTAAACGCCCGCGCCGGCACTTTTTGAAACTCATACTTTTCTCCAGTAGTAGCAATATGTAGACTCAATACAGAGTTTTGTACTTATATATTCTCGCCGGGGAAAGAAGGTAGTCATCATGCTTAGATGTGTTGTGTAGGCTGGTGTGACTGTCGCTTTGATCACTATTTTGTGCATGGTCACAAGTATGACTACGGGTCGTTTACTACGGATCCGTATGTCGCGCGTCACAGGTGTGCTACGAGTTGTGCCGCTACACCCGCTTTAAAAACTCTTGGACGACACACACGAGCATCGCATAATCGCCAATCGTTGAGAGTAATATGTACCGGCACGCATCCGCCCTCAGTAACTCCGTCCGCAGCGCGCTAATAACAAGGCTTAATCGCTTTCTTGCTCCCTACTCTCTTAGCTGATGGAAAAATGATTTGGACCAAATATAGACAAACAATTTTTACGCAGAGCTAGTCCCGCCAAAATAAGCGCAACATCCTACTCTTTATAATATGACAAGGACTTAACGAGCCACCCTTGTATACACAAAGAAGCTATGTTCATACAAAATGATTATGTTTACTAGGTATCGCGTCACATTTGGGCTGTTAATATTCTGCTACTGTCAGTGTTTGTATTGTATACTGTTGTTGTACGCGTCGAAAAATCATTGTTGTGTCTCTGAATGGATGTTGTGAGATTCATATAAGATTTAGACGATGTCCCCGCTCGCCATAAAACATGCCAAAGCCTTTGACTTGCAGTCGATGGCGAGAACATTCGAATTTCTCATTGCGAGTTCGCTTTATCGTATTGACCATTGGCCTGCCACAATCTGACGCAACTCATAGCACTCCCAGCTAGAGATTCACGTGTTGAGCTGTTTTATTTTGCTTGGCGCTACACGTCTGACGGGCGGCACTTTCCCTACACAACCTTCCCCATCAAATCCTCAGCAACAGAAACAGATAACAGTCGTACAGTACACAGTTCGTGACGGCAATAAAACATGTGGTAGCGTGTTATTGTGATTTTCTTTTTGTTATATTTCCATGGTCTCGTACTTCTGTCGCTCTACCCTAGTATTATTGCGTGTCTCTACTCGGACCTTCCTCTTAGAGGTATAGAAATAAGTACTAGGCCGATCGCGCTAAACTTGCTTTTCAAGCACGTTAATGGTCATTGTACCCAGATTCATTGCAAGTAGAATTGCTGGTCTGCATCGTTGCATTACTGTTGATGTAATTCCTCAGCTTCCGGAGTAACCGAACATTGACGTTGCTTGTGCGCAGTGGTAGCTGAGGGCGGGTATATTTCTGTGGATATAGTGTGCTGTTGATTTACAGCTATACTTATCATGTAGAGAGGGAAATCTTCGTGCGTCAGTGATTATTTTAAACCTTAATGTCACTTACAAGACTTTGCTCAGCGGCGACAGTGTGTACTGTTCATATGTACTCTATATGGTGTAGCAGCTTTGCCCGTCCGCGCCATCCATACATGAGACTAACACCGCACATCATGCAAATTACACTCTAGGAGTATCGTGTATAATATGCAAATATTTCAGCTACACATTCTTTCATGTGCCAACTTTTCCGACTACATTATAGCTATCCCAGCCATACAAATAATATTTGTCTTGTCAGCGTGCAAGTGATTGAAAAGAATGCATTTCGATACAATAATAAACAGGCGCGATAGAGTACGCCGAAAGTGATCCTATATGAGAACAATCGCATGAATACAGTACCCCAAAACGCAATGCAGTATAGACCCGAACAACATGCAAACCTATAATACAGCCCGACATAGTTCCAAAATAATAACTCACGAATAGTTTACGGTCGTTATCAATTTGGACGATAAGTCTCCGAAATCGAGGCCTATATGTCGGAACACTGGATACTCGAAAATGTTCGCCCGAAATAGTCCCGAGAAAGAGATCCAAAAAACAATCTCGAACTCTTTTCAAAATAGCCTAGACAATAACACCTCTAGACAAGAAACAAAAAATAATCCAATCAGAACATATCGTCTCAAAATCGATCCTGAAAATTAGCCAGATCATGCCCCGAATATGGTCTATGAAAAAGTATCGAATTCAATCTGAAGCAATAGTCTCGGCTGCTCGGCCCACTCGTCGACCGTATGTATGACTCTGACCGAAAGTCACTAACGCAAAGAAATGGTACGGAACATAATGCCCATCACAAATCACAAAAATCACTTATTGAACTTCTCTGACATCCTAAATGTGAGACTCTTGCCAAGTGCAGATCCGAGACAAACAGAGCTGCTAAAAGTTCAAAAATTATCTTCTCCAATAATGGTTGTCGAAAAACAGTCTATACGATGTATGTAATCGTGATAGTGCTTCCGAACTGGAGACACTCATATAGCCCAGATAAGATCACTATGCCCAACCAGTAATACCCGAAATTATCCCGATGAGATCCACGTACTAATCGGCCATTAATCCCTAAAAGAATGCTAGTGACTCACTCGGGATGGATCCCCAGGCACGTAGAACTAAGGATGGTAGGCATTCTGCATGATCTCGGTGTGAGCCATGCATAAGTTTGACTGTGTCACCAATTAGCTGCAGCGTATATTCCAAGCGGATGTAACTGCTATCAAGGCATGCGTAGATGGATGCTATCCGCGCTAGCTAAAGCGCTAAGAGCATCTGATTCACAGTGAGGTGCGCCTATATACTCGTAGCGCTGTTATCGCTTTGCCACGCACAGGCGATTCGCTAAAGAGAGCTGGAAGCTATTAGCCATTCACGTGTTAGGGTATGTGGGTACACAGAACGGAGAGCCATCTAACTCTATTTCGGCCCTAACTAGTCGGCGAAATAATCACTGAAAGCACGCTAGACGAACTTATCTGTAAAAGAGCGTACTTCCAGAACTAAATGACTGAAATGATTTTGCAGATGGGTCCCATATGACTCAAGAAAACCCTATAGAAAGTGGCTCGAATGTGAGCAAGTAGATAGCCCGGTGTAATGATATCTGAAAAAGTTCATGCACTAGAGTCCCAAAGTTTCACTATCTGTATCTGGGTGTGAGAAGCTCTTGAAACCGTATAGGAATCTAAAAACCAATATCACTAGGCTTCAATAGACGTGCAGTGGTATACCACGATTACAGCGAGAGGTGTCACGTGGGTCGAAAAGACAATTCTCCATATTAGTTTATACCAAGCAGATAAATATGAAGCCATATAACAACAACATTTTTGTGCCAAATCAGCGTAACTGATATCTAATGTCACAGCATATGCCAGTAATTGCACGCTTTATAGTTATAATGTTCCAGGCGGTTAAGTTTGGCCTAGCTAGTATTAATTTTCCCACCACTCCTAGCCATAATTAAAGGACCAATCGCAACCCGACGATACGCTATAACTATCTACCAACCCTTATCATAATCAATAACGTAGCCTTATCTGCTGTACTGCGGTCGTAACTGAGTACCGGCCGAAGCTTGGTGTCAATTTGCTTAACTGGAAGCGAAATCATAGAACTGTAGAGAAAGGGTCTTCCATAACCCGATCGACATTTTCCTGGCTTATCACATTGTCGTGTCTTTATCCGATTAAGATTTGTGTTTTATGAACCGAAATTGAAGAGTCATAGGTCAACCGCGAGAGTATAAAATATTTCGAGATAGGCAACTAGAAGCAGACGTTACAACGATATTGAGTGATTATCACTGCACAGTGACAGAGTTTTCCGTATACCAATGTGACTTCTCTGAAACAAAACGGTTTTAGCCATTGAGACCTAGTGCTTTGTGATACGAGAATTGTTTGATTCTCCGGATGAATTGCACATAAGATGCTACACACGCCAGAAACCACGGTTTGGGTAGTAGTGTCTAACATACTAATCCTTCCTTAATATACCAGTGGACAGCCACGGATAGCAGACACTACAACAACGACTCAGACCGTAGTTTGGAGATGAACACGATTACATGATATAGTATCACTACAATCAGCCTACTCTAGATCGCACTCATTCGCGCGTTCAAAATTGCTTCGTTGCTGTGCGCATCTGCGCGTCACAGTTGCGACCCTTCAGCGAATGAAAAAAAGAGCGAGAAAAAAGAAAAGGCTATCCATACAAAGGTAAAAGGGTTCAATTTCATGAAAAGAGCTGAGCAAATGTTACACTGCATGAGCATTGTGCAATCTCTTGGTGTGATGTGTGAGCGTAGAGATTGAGAATGTTTCACAGGTGTCAATATATTTTGTAATGCTGTTTCACAAATTAAATAACAGATGATGCCTAGTATGTGGACATCAATACGGATGTGTTTTAAGCCACTTCTCAAAAAAATTAAATGAGGGTTCGCACATACTGAGGGTTATTATCTCACCGTGTATTAAAGATATTCGATGGTATATAACTAAAAATATGTGAATAGAGTTGCCACCTAGCGTTATCACCTACACAGTATATATATGTTCGTTTGTATATGCTCTACTATCTCGAAAACAGCTCCACCTATGTTCCTGAAGTTTGGTGTATTACAATTTACGACCATTCTAGCGCAAGCGATTTTTCACAAGATTGCCACAAATGTTTCATTAAGAAAGGAATCAAATATGCAAATGTGGGTTATCGAAAGGACAGATATTTCATATGTTCTTTCAATGTCAATCTTTTTGAGTGAGCATGCCAGCTAACCTTAATTAAATGAAATATAATTATATTATATGAATTTTAGAGCAAAGTTAAGTCTTTCCAAGTTAGCTCGGGCACTGAGTTTACTATGGTCATATTGAAAGTAATGCCATTCCGCATACGGATGAAAGCACCATTGTGCTATGAATGCAGACAGCCTTGTCCTAAATTAAATGTCGGTAGCATCAAACTAAGTATTTGTGTTTTTTGATATATAAACTTTTATTTTGTTTATTTCTTTCTTAAGATCACTATTTCAAGGAGTGCCACCGATGTTTTGTTCAGCTTTGTTTTGTGTCTTAAAATAGTACCAATATGAGTTTTATCAGCAATACTGTCACCGTCAAGTATCGTGACAAGTGCAAGAATCATTTCACAATGTAAAAAATAGGGTAGGCACATAAAAAATATTTTCAAGTAAACACAAGATATACATAAATGCTGACTAATAAGACTAAACAAAATAAATGTAAGGAAAATAAATCCATTTATTTCATCTACATAGTATTTTTAGGAATATGCATTCATCATTGTGATAAATACACAACAGCAAGCAAGCACGCTGTTGATGAAATGTGACACCATGGAAATTATGCATGGTCAGTTTAAGGTGTCTGTGTTGCTGCGCGCATGCCCAAATATTGCCTAAGCAATAGTTTAACGCGTTATGTGAAAAGTGATTTGTATATACCTAGCTGTGATAAGCACGGAAGGTATTATAATCTCTTCTCTTAGAGACAGATTTGCAATGGCATGAACCGGAGAGGTAGGTAGCCTATGAACGAACTAAAGTTCTTTACTACTTCGTGTTGGTAGAACACTCTCCAATGCGCACACTGTCAAGATTTCTTCTCCGGCTGGTATTGGCAGATCTTACAATATTACTGTGTGGCAATAATCCTCCAATGACAGATGATTGGAGGCGGCAGAAGAGAATCTCTTTGAATTTGCATCGCGACCTCCTGGTTTTCCTACAAATTGACGTGGACGGATCATTTTTCTCTCTACAATTGATGATAAAAGCTCTTCTAAATTTTCGATGTACTTTTTCCGGTGAGTGAACCCGAGGATATGTATGTGCGCGTCACTCAATAATTTATTAAAGTGTGAATAGACGCAGTACATGATGCAAAGAAAGATACTATGTGCGCATCTACAAGTAGCTTTAGGCGAGATGGTCGGACCAGTGGCACTATATATGAGTAATGTTAAACATGGATTTCTTGATTACCGGAACGTACCGGACGACAGATCACTAATTCTATCGATGACCTCATATGCGGCAAAGGTCAAAACCTCGCGTATCTTTATCGATACAAGAAGAAGAAGAACCACAAAGATACAGCTTTTATTCACGCCGATGAACTATGACTGAATCGAACGTCCGAATACATGAGATAAGAGTATCGTGTAAGGAGTCACGCAAACGTTTTTTGTGCATCCATTTCGATTCTCCACTTGGTCGATCTGCCGAATCGTTTCAAAAAGATTCTATTTAGGACAAAATCCGTTTCAACACTCGTTAAGTTAAAGAAATTTAAAATGTTTAGAAACAGTTAGTTACTGTGTCTGTTCTGATAAACCGTGTTCTGCTTGTGTTTTTTATCTACATCGTTTTTATTATTTTTTGTTACCGTTTATTATCACTTGTGGACCAGCAACGTTACCGTTTCAAACTGCTGCGCGTACGACTCTGGAAAATTGAATCTGTCAACAGATGATAGCTTTGCAGTTTGAGATATGTGAGAAGATACATTGTTTATTTATAATTATTAAGATGAGCGATTTGGGTTTTGAAAAGATTTAAGCCGTGTTGAAACGGTATTGTTTTTGAAAATTGGACCGTTTCAAGTTTGATGGTTACGATTTGCGAAAAATAAAATTAGTGTGGACGACATTGTAGAACATCACTTGCGTTTTCAAACTTGACAGTTTGACATCGAATATTATCTTTGAAAATATTTAAACACGAGATCCGTCGAACGCGTATAGGAATATAGATCGGCGTTGAGGGTCATTTACAAATAAAATTGGTTTTAGCTGCTATCGTGAAACGGCGTATCGGAAGTCTTAAACGGTATTGAAAGTAATATGAATCGGCTCTCGTTTTTAAAATTACCCATATAGTGTATACATGTTGACTTGTGACAAAATTTTAACCGGGTGAAACGGTATTCGGAGAAATCTTCACTGCTCTAATCAAAATCGTAGATCGAAATTTGAAAAAACGTTAAAAGTATGAAGGATACATGAATCATTACACCGCTATTAACGCTTTTCGTACCTGTTTCAATACGTTATGGCCGACAAAACTGCTTGGAAAATTTCAACAGTTTAACATTTAGTGTACTGCACGAGCAACATTGGTACTACACGGCAAATCTTCAAACACATTTTATCTTGTTTTGTATTAAAACTTTTATTTATAAGCTGTTGGAGAAACTGTTTAGATACTCAGTCCGTATTGTAACCTAGCACTGTATACACATTTAAAGGCGTGGTGTGTGTGTGTGTGTTGCTTAGGTTTTTTTCACTGTATTCTTTTAAATTTATCATACGTGATCAAACAAGAACTCGTGGATGGTTACAGCGAAGTTGCTAAAGCGGCAACAGTTGAGCACGACGCTTGTCTGCCCTCCTCTGTAAAATAGCACTGCGTTGTCTGTATCTAGCGTTTGTGTGTATGTCCATGATAAGGATGAGGCGCTATTAGTGCACAGTCCTCACCCAATCGCAAACAGCTACGCCTTGTCTTATGGATTGGGACTTACTGGCTACCATAGCGTGCGATCAGTCAGCCAGCTATTCAATCCTCAGAGCTGTGATGTTGGTATCTCTTTGTGTGCGGCTGGTCTACTCACATGGGGCATACTTCTTCAACACGTGTTGTGCATTGAGTACTTGTGTGATTTTACAATGATTTTAGTGTTATTTGTACTTATTCTATATCTACAGTTGCTTCTGCTGTTCTTCTTCCTCTGTGCCGTCATTTAGTGGTCTCCATATTTCATTATGGACTATTGTTCTTTTATACTCAGTTGCAGTCAGAGCTCACAGAGTGATATTAAGTTTGATTGGATAACGCGTTGGTTGCTTACATATATCAATAGGCCAAATCGAGATAGATATAGAGCTTCCATATGTATCAAAATAATCGTAGCACCCTCACACAGCACCCCTCAACGAGCGAAAAAAATTTGATGTGAGTCAAGCCATGTCGTACGACCTGTATAACACGATAACTTGCAGTAAATTGTAGGTACATCTTGCATGAATATTTAGTATGATGAGGTGTTTACGCTGAGCCGCACTCATCCAGATCGCCTATATTAAATGAACGAAATCGGACTCATAACCACGCCCAACCTTTTTCGAGTATCGAAACATTTCGACAACTAGCGAAAAACCGAGACAAAGCTGCGAGTAATTCATTACACAGACAGATATAAGACCGGAACGAAACATTGGTAGATGTATTTGTAACACTTAGTGAACGACGCACAATAGAAAATTAGTAGAAAATTTTGGTGACACATGGGATCTGTGGCACCACGATGCCCACTTTTAAAAGAGGTAATTTAAAACTTTGTGCAAGATGTAATCTTGGCAGTCGAGATGAATTTAGATATCATGTAATGAACAATGGACCAGGCAAACGCTTACTCTATTTAACTATAGTTGCCGGGGCGCTGAATGGATTGCCCCTGCGGAGCTAATTCAAGTTCTACGCTTATAAAAATTAGCAAAATCGGAGAAGGACCACGCCCGACGCTTTCTGAGATTTTTTTTAAAGCTAAATTTTAACAAAAATAGAGGTATCTCTTACAGGTCTATATAAGTAAATTAGTGTCAACATCGAATCTGTCCAGTAAGATGTGGTGCTGCGACGACAACAATACAAAAATAAAAGAAATTATGTAAAATGGGCGTGGCACTGCCGCCCCATTTTATTTGTCGATTTACACTATTGTCTAAGGATACTTTAACGCCATAAGAGTCGAAACGAGAAATTAGCCAATCCTTGTTGCAATTTGGTACTGCATGGCATAGATTTTAGGACGTTGCGTAGCTGTTTCTGTGCAAAAGGGGCGGAACCGCGTTGATGCAACGCCCAGTATTTCTAACACCGATCGTCCGTCTGTCCTTCCGCATGGACGTAACACGATAACTTCAGCAAAAATATCGACATATCTTTAATGAACTTAGTGTTCACGTGCTTACTTGAACTCACTTTATCTTGCGTGATGACAAATGAACGAAATCGACTATGACCACGCCCATTATTTTCGATATCGAAAATTACGAAAAATGAAAAAACAGGCCATAATCCTATACCAAATACGAAAAAAGGGATGAAACATAGTAACGGGTAATTTGGATTGTTTTATTGACGCGAAATATAACTTTAGAATAAAACTTTATAAAATGGTGTGACACCTACCATATTAAGTAGAAGAAAAATGAAAAAGTTCTGCAGGGTGAAATAAAAAACCCTTAAAAATCTTGGCAGGTATTACATATATAAATAAATTAGCGGTATCCAACAGATAATGGTCTGGGTCACCCTGGTCCACCATTTTGGATCGATTCACCTGGAAAAACGCCTTCACATCTACAAATACCACCACAAAACTCCATTTTAAAGACTCTCAATTAATACCTTTACATTTGCTGACC
>JARSSU010044920.1:0-18246 GCA_029619165.1 Eurosta solidaginis | reverse complement strand
TCTCGAAAACGCCTTCACATATACAACGAAGGGCCTCTCCCTTTTAAAACCCTCACTAATACGTTTAATTTGATACCCATATCGTACAAACACATTTCAGGGTTGCCCAGGTTAATTTCCTACATGGTGATTTTCCCTTATTTTGTCTCCAAAGCTCTCAGCTGAGTATGTAATGTTCGGTTACACCCGAACTTAGCCTTCCTTATTTGTTCTATCTAAGATCAGCCTCACAACCACTCTCAATTATTTTTATACGGCTTAGTATACGTACGCATATGTTTTAAATTAGTTAGAAATATATACATAAGTACCATTCATGCTAATATGCATATTAAATTCGGCTCACTTTTGGCCATGACTGTAATTAATACTTTACAAAGTCTGTATGGTATCTCTTTGATATGATATTCCTGACCCACAAAATATAATTGTTTTGTAGGTATTTTGAATGCAACACTTTGATACCGGTTGTCGGTGATCAGTCGTAGCAATGGTTTTAATAAATCTTTTACGAGTATATGTGAGTTTGTATATATTTATATGAATATGCATGTGAAGATGCTAATTATGTTAAGGTAATATTTTATATTTTCTTCCTAATCATACATTCATAGCATTTTCCAACTCTGCTTTATAACACATAATCTTGCATTTGGTAATTTTCTCTAAGAGCTCGTAAGCAACAAAAGCACGTTTATTATTTTTTTATGGTTGTGGATAAGTTGCATGAAAATCTTTAAGTTGCTTTGGCAAAACAAACCGTAAATAACCGTATTCGTCTTTACTTCCTTATTTGTTTTCATGCCGGCCTCCGTAGCTCTGTTTGGTTACGGGATCACAACTCATTGAATGAGCTAAAGAAGACTTGCGTTAGAAAACCCAACCTTCGACTCCCTCAATGGGGGCTATTTGAACTTTAGAAGGGGCGACAGATATATATATATACATTAACCTGGGTCGATTTGTATGGAAGAAAGTTAACCGATATCGCGCCATCGATTTTTCGATAGGGTTTGGGCTGAGGAAAAAAAGTTCCACTACGCATCCCCAAAAAAATAATCGAGTCTGCGAAATTTCACTTTTTTTACTTTTTTCGACTTTGATTTTTAAGATTTTTTCATGACCTACTAAAAAAATTTTCATTTGATTGTAAAATTTTCATGTATACCCTGTCCGGTCCAAAAATGTCCGCTAAAACGTTAGCTATAACAGTTTTTTGAAAAAAAAATATGAAAATTTTTTTAATAGGTCAAAGGAAAGTCAAAAAAAGGAAATTTCGCAGGCCCGAAAATAATTTTTTAGGTATGCGTAGTGAAACTTTTTTCCTGAGCCCAATCCTATCGAAAAATCGATGGCGCGATATCGGTTAACAATCGACCCACCCTAATATACATCCTCATTCAAGAATCCGAACCACTTAACATCTAAAATAGAAGTGGTGGATCGGTCTCTATCCCTAATTTTGAAGGTTAGTACATATATGACATCGTCGAGGTATTCATGCTATAGCTCAGTGTCTTATTTTCTATTTAGACTGGGCTACAGAGAACTTGAAACCTTAATGGGTTTATTGTTGTTGTTAAAGTGAAATGCTTTAAGATGAATTATGGAGAGTGCTGCACGCGGTTCGGGCTTAAGCCCAACTACCGTGAGAACATTTGATTAGGTCCAGCTTGCGATTACCCTTGGAAGGGGTGCACGGGTGCACCTCTTAATCCCGACAATACATGATCTCGACAATTTTCATAACTGCTGACAACACACAATCCAGATAAAACAAAATCCCGACAACATAATATCCCGACTAGGCAAAATTTTGACAACATACAATCCAGAGAATTTACAAAAATTTCGTTATTACAAACTACACTTACGCAGAAAGGTTTTCTGCACAGAAATATTGTGAATCGCGTGGTCGGTGTTGGATCTGCTAAGGGTTTTTTTTTAACCGCGGACGAAGACCAACTTCGCAGAAAGGTGTTGTGCCCAGAATAACTGTGAATCACGCATCCGGTATTGGATCGGCTATGTGTTTTTTTTTAGCGGCCGCCGAAGCTCACTGTGACCTTCACTGTGCAAGGGTGGTTTCAAGAGTTGTATCCTTGCTAAATATTAAGCCGATTTTTCCATCAAACTAATTTACCAATAAATGTGACGAAATTTTATAGAAACAATTTAAAAGCCACTCACAGCTCAATTGGCTGCAGCTTCCAATTTCCAAATCTCCGAAAGAGATGCACATTTTACATCAATTATAAACAATTTATAAGCTCTACATGAAATGTTTTCCTTTGAAACTAATACCAATGACTCAACCCGCAACTGACTTGATTAGACTATCCCAATTATTCCCAGTTTTTCAGTGCGGGTTAAAATTACAATTAAATATGCATATAATTTAACCTTACCGCTTAACTAAAACTAACAATTTACTAAAATAGCGTTTATATATTAATTCCCATAGAAAAAAGTTTTTCTGTTAAGACGTTTCATTCTTTCATGAGATCTTGAATTTTTAATTTCGTTTGGAGACAGAAAGGTTTCGGCGTTGTTCCATCTTCAGTGACATTTTTCGTTCTCTAACTTTTTTGGCTAGTGTTAGCAGATCACTTATCGCCTCAAGTCGATGCGAAATTAAGTTTCGTTCCTACGTTCTGTACTATCAAACCTGAAAACAAAATAACACCGCAACTTGGTTTAAGAGGGCCAATTAATGGTGACTTATCCATAACCAGATAAAACAGCTGATCGAACCAACCTTATGGAAATCAATGTAATCAATTGATGGTACCACACCATAACGCTAATGCCATAACCATACCATAGCCAACCAATTGGTTTTTGGTTTTTCGCCATATCCATAACCTAAAAATATTTGAGTTGGAGAATTTATTACTTTTTGTAGATTTTATTTATTGTTTTGGATACGTTTTGACTAAGAGACTTATTTTTTGTGGTATATGTTTGTAATTTTTTGCGGTTTCTTAATTTTTATGAAACTTTCACGATTTTTAGGTTAAGGCACCAATAACTGATGCCAATTTGATATGGATAAGTAAAAATATGGTTACGACTATGGCGTTAGGGTTAAGGAAGTTTAACTGGCTCTTTAAAAGTTATACCATACATATAATATTAACATAGATATCGGACGAAGAAGGGAGTAAGTATGGAGCTGTAAGTTCTTAACGATCTTCTGCACATTATCAGTCTTTGTCGATCTGCTGACTTATCTTGCACCTTTTTGGCATAAATTAAGAGTATTTAGTTTTATTAAAATTGGATCCAATGTCGTATCTGTGACCTCTGCTTAAAGTAAACTCATTTCAGAATTATGCATACATTTGTATATGCAAAAAAATGCTACAGACCGATTTTATCTATTACATGTATGTGATCTGTCATCATTTTATATGACGGCCATTCATGGCTCTGCATCAAACAACCGCCTGGCGATTATATCGCGTGGACTCTTCTTTGATGTGGTCGATTCCCACAATGGTCTCGCTAACGGGGTTACTTTTATTGGATATTATGAAACAGACCAATATTTTATGGTAATTTAAGTGCGCTTTGTTGTTGCATTACAATTATAAGTATGTTTTATTAACATTGTTCAAAAAGAAGGTGCACACTTTGTTTTGTTTGTAATTCAACGAGTTTACACCTTTTATTATACTCAGCGTGCTTTGAACACAGAGTATATTAACTTTGATTGGATAACGGTTGGTTGTACTTATACGTGATAGATATAGACTTCCATATATCAAAATCGTCAGTATCGGAAAAAAATTCGATTCAGCCATGTCCGTCCGTCCGTCCGTCTGTCCGTTAACACGATAACTTGAGTAAATATTGAGATATCATGGTACACGAGCTTATCTGGACCCAGAATAGATTGGTATTGAAAATGAGCGAAATCGGATGATAACCACGCCCACTTTTTATATATATAACATTTTGGAAAACACAAAAAACCTGATTATTTAATAAATAATACACCTAGAATGTTGAAATTTGACGTGTGGACTGATATTGAGACTCTTGATAAAAATTTGATTTTTTTTAAATGGGGCGTGGCACCGCCCACTTGCGATAAAATCAATTTTACAAATATTATTAATCATAAATCAAAAATCGTTAAACCTATCGTAATAAAATTCGGCAGAGATATTGACTTTACTATAAGGAATGCTTTGCAGAAAAAATTTACGAAATCGGTTCAGGACCACGCCCACTTTTATATAAACGATTTTTAAAAGGGTCGTGGACGAATAATATAATCTTTGCAAAAAAGAACTTTATATCAATGGTATTTCATTTCCCAAGTGGATTTATAACAATAAATAGGAAAAACTTCAAATTTAAAAAAATGGGCGTGACACCGCCCCTTTTATGACTAAGCAAGTTTCTATGTTTTCGAAGAAAAATTTATATATCGTAAAAAAATTGGGTACACATATTTTCCTTATAGCACGAAATATTTCTAGAAAAAATGGACGATATCGGTTAAAGGCCACCCCCACTTTTATATAAACGATTTTTTAAAAGGGTCGTAGACGAAAATAATAAGCTATATCTTAGCAAAAAGAGCTTTGTATCAAAAGAATTTTACTTTCTAAATTGAATTATAACAATATATAACATATATAAATAAATAAATAAATAAATAAATTGGAAAACACTAAAATTTTTGAAAATGGGTGTGGAACCGCCCCTTTTATGACTAAGCAATTTTCTATGTTTCGGGAGCCATAACTCGAAGAAAAATTAACATATCGTAATGAAATTGTGTACACATATCTTCCTTATAGCAGGAAATATTTCTATTAAAAATGGACGGGATCGGTGAAAGACCACGGCAACTTAGATGGAAAACAAGTTTAAAAGGTTCGTAGACTAGAATAATAAGCTATAACTTAGCAAAAAATAGTTTTGAATCAATGATATTCCACTTATCAAGTTTTACTGTAAGAGGAAATGGGGAGACATTTTTCTTTTAAACGGGCGGTACCATGTGTTATGTAGAAAAGTAATTTATCTGAAATGAAATGAAGCTCACGCTGAGTATATAAAGTTTGGTTACACCCGAACTTAGACACCTTTACTTGTTTTCTTCTAAGAAAGGAGGAAAAAAATCTATCTTTTAATATTGCGGAGATTTTTATTTTTACCAGTTTTTATAAACTTTTGCACACTTTTTTCGAAAAAATCAACCTTTCCTTTTCGCATATCAAGTGACGATATGGAGTGCTCAAACATAATTGGGCATTTTGTGCATGTCAATAACGCATGTGCAATTGGACGCAATTCTGGTATATTTGGTATTCTCCCCTTTTTATTAAATAAAGAGGCATTTATTAAAACAATCCTGCTGTTTGAAAGTTGTTAAAATTTATTTACTCACTTAAATACTCTTTTTAATTTTATTTTAATTTGTTACTTATTTTTAAATGGCATTTGAGTTTGTGGCATATAGTTCGTCTCGGAATTCAACTACAAATAATGCAAGAGTGGTGACCTTGCTGCTGCTTTGCTGGTGGACGTCATTTTAAAAAAAAACTTAATAAAAAGAAAAAAAATATAAGCACTTACTTTATATAAATGGACAAAAATCAACGAAAAATGTGTCTTTATACGAAGGCTAAGTCAGTGCGCCCCCTAGCGAAACGTTTAGTAATGTGTTCTATACTGCCATCGGCTTCAAAATTTAATTTGAAATTTCATGTCTCTAGTTCATCGAGAAGTTACTTAAAAGCCGATTTAAAGTTTCCAAATTCTTATCTAAATATTTCGATCCGTGCGCCACCTAACGGAATTCTTTTCCCTTTTGTTCCATTGTCACGGTGTCTTAATCTATGTGTGAGGTTTCATGTTTGTAGCTCAATGAGAGGTTACTTAAAAATCGATCGCAAGGTTTCCCTACGTTCCGTACGATTTTTCTAAATATCTAAATCCGGGCACCCCCTGGCGAAACTTTTAGAAATTTGTTTAATACTGTAATCGGCCTCTGAAATCAGTTTGAAATTACAAGTCTCTAGCTCACCGAGAGGTTACTCAAAAGCCTGAATTCTCATCTAATTATTTCGATCCGTGCGCCACCCAACGGAATTTGTTTCCCTTTTGTCCCTTTGTCACGGTGTCTTAATCTACATATGTGTAAGGTTTTACGTTTATAGCTCAATGAGAGGTTACTTAAAAATCGATCGCAAGGTTCCCTACGTTACGTCGGTTTTTCAGAACATCTCAATCCGTTCACCCCCTAGCGAAACTCTTTGCGTTTTATACTGTCATCGGACCTCTGAATTAAGCGTGGAATTTCAAGTCTCTAGCTCATCGAGAAGTTACCTAAAAGCCGGTTTAAAATTTCCAAATTTTCATCTAATTATTTCGATCCGTGCGCCACCCAATGAAATTTTTTTCCTTTATGTTGCATTGTCTCGGTGTCTTAATTTATGAAGAGGAAGCATCGAAAGCCTCAGAGTCAGTGTGGGACTTTAATCGCACTAAACTTCCTACCGTCTGAGTACCATTTACCCACGGTACCACTGTCAAGTATTCCTTCGGGAGGTAGGTTGAGCACTAAGCTCTACATCTATCGGGTTCACGTTGCTGTACTTTGATAGTCCCGCGGCATAGGTAAAGATATGCTTGACACCTACGACTTCTACGAATATTTGGAAATATACCTTAAAGAATGTGATTATATGTGAAGTTTTACGTTTGTAGCTCAATGAGAAGTTACTTAAAAATCGATCCAAAAATTTCAAATGCTTATCTAATTTTTGACATTTCATTACTCACTTTTTCTTAAATTGAATAACAACGAAAACTGAGAAAACTCTACCGGTAATTAATCTAATAGGTAAATCAGAATTGATCACAACCTCTAACATAATGATCCGATATACACACTTCGGGAAATATATAACTAAAAGTGTGCCCTTTCAGAACAGTCCTTATGTTCATAGGTACATCCCAACAAACACTGAAGTAAGATAAAGGTCAGCGGAAGACTACCCCCATTTTCGAATCTCTTATGTTGGAGAATGACTTGTGGAACGCAGGAGAAACAGAGCGTTCTTAAACGAAATGAGACCTAATATCAAATCTAAAAAATATAGCTCTCCAATCGAACGCTAATGCATTTCTCACGTGAGATTCTTGTCTCAGTTGAATCTGCATTCTCAACTTAATAACCACTGCAGTTTTCTAGCAATTTTCTCGAGTCGAGAAAACACTTGCTAACGTGTAAACAAAAATTTCCTTTAGTGGTTTTCTGGGATATATGTATGTTAAACATAAGATCATGTAAAGACTGGAGCCATAAAACAACTTAGGTTGAGGGTGGGTGAGCAAATAACATTACTTAAAACAATATGTAATAACTCTTGGTAGATATGTATGTTTGTGTATTATGCTATATAACGACAGTAAAAGTAAAACTAAATGCAAATTTGTTGCGTTTTATGGCAACCGTCAGATGATGACTCCTTAAAACTTTCACAGAAGTCAGGGAAGTGTTTTCGGCTGCAAGTTATCGTTCATACGCGCATTAGGGTTTTTCTTTATCAGGCGATAATGTTTTCCTTCACTTTACCTGAAGATCTTACTTAGCTTTTGTCCGGGAACCCAAGCACAATTTTTTTTTAATTTTAGAGCTATTTATTTTTTATATAAAAACAGATTTTCAGGTGGGGCAAAAAAAAACTCCCTTGAAAAAGAAATATCCTAATACGCTTAAGTGGATGACTTGAAATATTTGCAGGCATTCGTAGATATCCGCCAGTGTATACCTCTTAACACCAAGCGCCAATGTGTCAAAGAAAAAATAGTCAAAAATGTGGTATAGTGGTTCAAACTAATATTCGGACTCATTGTAAAATGAATAAATGATCTTCTTGGTACTTGATTGGTACTTAACCGTCTGGGTGATTTTGGGTTAAACAAGCCCATCTCTCATGTAATTTTCCTAACTTTCCAAGCCAAGTTAATCCTCCCCTTTTTCTTTTCATTACCTCAACATGTCTTCTACTTTATCTGAAGCTACCATACAATGCAAAAATAAATTAGAAATAAACAAGGGACGGAAAATAATTATTATTTTTTTTCGGAGTCGAAAAAGTCCTGGTCAAAAAATTGTCCTATTAGAAAATGTTTGAGTTCCCTATAGCAATATCATGTCGAATCCTTTTTATTTTTCGAACTTTTTTCATAAAAGTCCACATATAAAAGTAAAATCTGTATTTTTTAATTTTTTGAGTCCGATAGAACTAGTTGAACTCGAACTATTAAAAATAAAAGTCGGGAAATAAAAGTTAAAATCGGACTTTTATTTTTTGAAGCCAAAATAAAAGTCCATCTTGATAACAAGTTATCCGAATCCAAAAAATTTTTTTATTTCGGATAAGCCGTTTCTTTATTATCAAGCCGGACTTTTATTTTGGCCTTAAAAAATAAAAGTCCGGATTTAACTTTTATTTCCGGACTTTTATTTTTAAAAGTCCAAATTTAACTAGTTCTATCGGACTCAGGTAATAAAAATCCGAAAATAGTTTTTATCTAGATCCAAATATATTAAAAGTCCAAAATTAATAGTTTTGCAAGGAATTATATTATAAAAGGAATAACAGTTTTCGTCCCTGAAATAAACAATCTTATGGTTAATTAATCGCTCCACAAACCTGGCCGAGGTCAAACTGGCCGTACTTCGGAGTTTCGTCTTCCTTTTCCATTCGTGTTCCTCTTTTCAGCCTTTCCCCTTTCTTCCAACTCCCTCTGCCTCTTACTTTCGACTCCATTTCCTTCTACATCTCTCCCCTCCTCTGCTTGTTCTAAATCTCTGCCTTTCCATTTCCCTTTCTATGTTTGTAAATATGTACTACTTCGCATTCGGGTAAATAATAAATTTCTTATCGAAGACAGTTATCGGTAAGAAGGAATAACTGCACACGAACCAGGCAAGCATAGATGTTCGTTGACTTATTTGAACCACTGTTTGTGTGCAATAATACTCCATAAGTCAACCCAATATCAGCGTTTAAAATTATTGATGCACACGTTAGCATCAGTACGAAGACTTGTTTATTAAGCCGGTAATAATTTGTGAATTAATTAACATCAATTTAAAAAAATCTGTGTTTTGGTATCTATCAATTGCATAATTCGGTTAATAGAAATGACAAAACAAAGAACAACAACACTAAAAATCATTTGTTGCAATTAATAAATGCACAATGCTTGAATGCCAATGTAAAGATGAGTTGCACAAGAAAACGCATAAATATATACGTTGTAGGTATGCCAACCTCGAAAACTAGTGCTTTTTTTGTCCCGAAAACTTATGGACTTGCAGGAATTTTAATTTTTATAAATTAGGCAATTCGAAAGGTCTCTTTAAAGTCTTATGCAGAATTTTTTAAATCCGTAAAAAGGGCCATCACTAAAAAGCATTAAACAATTTAAATTTATAAAACCGCTCATCTTCTATGAACATTTACCATTTTTTCGTTGCTATTTTGCATATTATGCGAAAATCTTTTTGAAAAATTTTTAAAATAAATTATTTGACAGTAACTTTGAACACCTGACATGATTCAATTACTAGAGGTTTGTTCTTCAATGATGACTCCGAAATTGAAAAATCTGGACGGAGTAAAGAAAACGGAAATTGTAGTAGACAAGTATCTTTGGTAGTATATTAGTAGTGATAATAAATTTGTAAATGCCAAAAGTTTTTGGGGAAATAATTTATTTTCTACTAAATTTTTCGTGAATTGATAAAGTTATGTTGGTTTGGTCATTCTTTCAGAAATTGTTTGAAGAATGCCGTACGCTAGAATTTTATTCAAAAATGCACTATCTCAAAATTTGTTTCCAAAACTCCCTACATGATCATAAGTTCAATGCATTTTGTCATAAGAGAGAGTTAATGAAAAGCATTCTGAGATGAAGCGTTCTTCAATCTAACTCTAATATAGGGCGGTTTTGTGACAAATCCTGAATTGGGAAATTAAAAAAAAATAAAATATTTGAGATAGCATGATTTTGAACAGGCAGCCAACATGGGGTGATACGCTACTCAGCAGCCGCAATGAACTGACAAAAACAAAAATAAAAGCAAATGGCTTATTGTCTTGGAACTTTATATTCCTACCTTGACTTTGACAGAAGAATATTCGTTCATTTGATACTACCGCACGAGGTCCGAATATGCATAATATTCCAAATATAAACCGATTCTCCAAATTCTTATATGGAGACGAATGTTCCGAACATACGGAATTAATAGAACAGAAGGTCGACTTTTAATACGCGCCCAAAAAAATCGAGAGAAGTGTTGAAAGACGCGTATTGACCTCGATAACAATAATTCGAAGGCGGAAATAAAAATTTTAGCCCGTTCAAAAGATATTGACGAAAAACCGAAAAATGACCCCGGGTTGCGTTGGCGGCCTTCAGCCGAGCTTATAAAAATTATCCTGGCCGGTCCACTAATGAGGTGGGATCAAAACTAATGCGTGCAAAATCCCTTTGTACACAAAATTTTTTCAGTGCACAAAAACATTACAACAACCACTTGAAAATTGTCAACTTCAGCTGCAAATATCTCCGGACAGAGATAAAATTTTTCTTTTCCGCCTTAGGATTATTGTTGTCACCGCTCTCGATATTTTCTGACGCGTATTAGCAGTAGACTCCTGTTCTAGACTTTTACCTGAATAAGTTAACACGCCCAATGAGTACATTTCGTTATGGCATCTCCATTATTTACTAATAACATTTTTACGTGAACCGATTTAATAGTCGAGGTTTTTACGTTGAACGATGAATTTTGAATTGGTTTAGGTTTCGTATGTTCATAGGTTTACGAAAGTGCACGATTCCTTGATACCCGTACTTTACATAAAATTTCCTATTTTCAGCCACACTAATAGATCATGACATAGTTAATAAATTCATCATAAAATTAAAATAAATATTCTAAGGAATATATACTGTTAAGTACTTATCGGGTATTTGTTAACTGATTGCTTCCTATTTCTTCTACTAATATTTTTCGAAATTTCGCAAAGAAACAACACAGTTAACGGATGTCAATTCGATTTGGGAGCAAAATGGCTGCAATTGTCAAAAAATGTGTCTGTCGAGCAAACCTCTTGTGATTGAACCATGCACCTGATACTCATATGTATATGGGCAACTGACTGTATTTTTATACTTAGCTGAGCAGAGCTCACAGAGTATATTAATTTTGTTCGCATAACGGCACCCCGTAACGGAATAAACTAATCAAGATAGATATAGACTTCTATATATCAAAATGATCTGGGCGAAAAAAGAAATTCATTTAGATTTGTCCGGCCGTCTGTCCGTAAACACGATAGCTTGAGTATATTTTGAGGTATCTTAATGAAATTTACGAACATACGTCCCTGGGCACTCATCTCAGATCGCTATTTAAAATGAACGAAATCAGACCATAAACCCGCCCACTTGTTCGATTTCGAAATTTTCGAAAAACCAAAAAAGTGCGATAATTCATTACCAAAGACGGATAAAGCGATGAAACTTGGTAGGTGGGTTGACCTTATGACGCAGAATAGAAAATTAGTAAAATTTTGGACAATGGGCGTGGCACCACCCACTTTTGAAAGAAAGTAATTTAAAAGTTTTCCAAGCTGTAATTTGGTAGCTGAGTGTGTAATGTTCGGTTTCACCCGAACTTAGCCATTCTTACTTGTTTTATAAAAGTTTTATATGAGAAGCAACAACGAAGCATATATATATGAGGGCCATTGTTATTGTGAATTCCTAAAAGTTAATAATCCTTCTATTCAAATCAGGCTCACAGGCAGAATGGCTTTCATCAAGGTCAGATAATGATGTTTGTAAATTGCCAAAAATTGCTCATTTTTTTCCAAACCAACTTTTCTTTAAATGTGTCTATAGAAAATCAGACTACATATTAATATTTATTTATAAAAGCAAATATTTTAAAATATTTAAATAATGCAATATACCAGTCGTTTACAAAAATGTTTAAAAAATACTATTGAGCAAATATTGTCGACGGTGTTTACTATTGTGAACGTTTTTTTTTCAAACATTCGCCACTTGAATGGATTCACAATGGTCATTGTTAATTGATAAAAGTCGTGAATGTTTAAAAAAATAACGTTCACAATATTAAACAGCCCCGATCACATATTAAATCACTGTCCGATTACTTGAATCATTTGCACATTAGCTTTACTATAATATTATTATATTGTAACGAAATTACTTGCAAATCTTCTTATTTGCAACCCTCTGCTAAGTTCGAATCACTAAACTGTTGAATAAATAACTCAATTATGTAATAATGCAAAATGGCCTTTATTAAAGTACTTCACAATAACACTCAAACTGTGCAACGAATAGCTTGCTTAATAACCCAACTGATTGATAGCTCAAATGAAACTCTACTATTGCCCGCCAGATTGCGTGCTTAATCAATAACTGCTTGATAGCTCAAATCAAACTGAATTCCAGCGCCTCTACATTTGCTGCCTTTTATACTCTCTGATTTTCAACGTTCGCATCTTCTAAGCGCTTCCAGAATCTACTAGTTACCATCAGCTCTCAAACTTCTCAGCTGTAACTACAATTGCACGATTTTATAGCTTCTCTCGTTGCATACTTTCAGGAGTATCTCAGATGTATGCATGTGTTTGTGCATTGATTCTCCGCTGCTCGTATACGTACATGGTACATATGTGTAGATGCAATTATTGTTTCGTTATGTAGATACATAATGATTGAATTATTGATGTGAATTCACGTCACTGCTTAGCATCGGCTTAGAGCACCCCCTAGTTTTGCTAATATTCGTAACACTGCCCTCCACCTAAGTCTGATCGTCCCGATCAGACAAATCTCTCGATCTAAACGCTGCTAGCATAGCCAAATGTACCACTCTTCTATTTCGTGATTTCCCAATTTCTTGTATGCGGTAGATGACATCACTGATCGTCTTCACAACTCTGTACGGACCTTCCCAACTGCACCGATATTTGGATGGAACACCTTTCCGCCGGCGAGGGTTGTATAGCAGTACCAAATCTCCCTCCCGGAAACCTTCCGAATTATTTTCCTTGTCGTACCTGTTTCATCTTACTACTCATTATCCTGGATCGTTCCCTCGCACTCTGTTGCTTGGCCAATGAAGAACTACTTCGCAGAGCTTGATCTTGACGGATTGACTTTGTGTCATCAGTATCGTCTTGACGTTTTACAACAGTAGTACGCGCTGGCTTGAAACCACCCTTGTGTTTTTTCTGGAAAATTCTTTCAGTCGTTTTAGTGCGTCCATAGGGTTTGTCAATGCCGATCTTTTTCTCGCAGGTACTTTTAATTTCGCTTTATTTGGCCGATTCGATCCATCAACCTTTTCTTTTGACTTTCGTGGCCTTTGTCGAGTCTTTTCCACCATTACTCGATTACTATTGAACCCTTTCTACAACTTGAATGGTTCTTATACTGCATAATCCTTCTCTGCATATCGATCCTGATGTCATAGTCAACTAAGAAATCCACTCCCAATACGACTTCATCAACGATCTCTGCCACAACGAAATTGTGTAGAACCATGACCTCCCCAATTAAGACTTCACATACCACTTCCCTGACTGGTAACTCGCCAGTAATCGTACGCAATCTTGCTCCAGGTAATGGCTTTACTTTCCTGTTGACCAAATCAGATCGGATCAAGGAATGAGATACGCCCGTATCTACAGTCAGTACACGCTCCTTGCCATCCACATTTCCTTTGACGGTAAGACTGCTCGATTTCCTTCCAGTTTGCGAGATAGATATCACACGACATTCAATAGCTGGAGCAAGTTCTCGATCTTTACATTTGACTCGCTCTTGTTTATCTCCTCCAGCTTTGCGCTTACGGCCAGCCTAGTTGGAACTACCATGACCGGTGCTGCAATGACGTGCAATGTGACTTGGGTTACCGCACTTGAAACACTTCATAACTCCGGCATTGTTTTGTTGTAATCCCTTCAGTGCTTCCAAAATTGTGTCTACACAATCTGGTCTTTCCACTTCCACGCGATGAGCTTTGTATGCGGGCTTACTCAAAAGTGATGCTGTTTCCTGAGTCAGTGCATGGGATACCGTTTCAGCAAATGTTGGCTTTGGGTTCGCGTATGTGGCTCGCTTCGTTTCGACGTCCCGTATGCCGTTAATAAAGCTCTGAATCTTTACCCTTTCGGTTTAATCCACGGGTGCGTCCGCATTTGCAAGATGAGCCAATCTTTCAACATCCGAGGCAAAATCCTGTAATGTCTCATTTGCTTTTTGGTAACGGTTTTGCAACTCAATTTGGTATATCTGTTTTTCTATGCTCGCTTCCATAACGTCTCTCGACAGCGGCCATCAATGCTTCATAGCTGTTCCGTTTGTACTCTGGAATAGTCTGTAAGATTTCGGCAGCTGGTCCTTTCAATGCTACGAAGAGTGCAGCTACTTTATCTTCAGCATTCCAGTTGTTCACTGTTGCGGTCTTCTCAAACTGTAGCTTAAAGACCTGGAAAGGAACAGACCCGTCAAAGGATGGTGTTTTTATCTTTGGATTGCTTGCTGAAACAGCTGGCCGATTTAGTTGTAACTGCTCCATACGACCTTTTAAATCATCCACTTCTGCCTGAAATTGAGCCATTTTTGCATCCTGCGCTTCCAGTTTTGATGATACCTGTTCCAAAATTTCTGCCGACATTTCAGATATACGTGCCTCTTGCGCTTCCAATTGAGATGCCATATATGTCTTTTGGTCTTCCAGTTGAGATGACACTTGCGACGTCATTTCTGAAATACGTGCCTCCTGTGATTCCAGTTGGGATGCCATATATGTCTTCTGCTCTTCCAGTTGGGATGCCATAAATGTCTTCTGTTCTTCGAGCTGTGTAGAAATTTGTGTTTCCTGTGCTTCAATCTTCGATGTTATGCGTGTCTCCTGCGATTCCAATTGTGATGACATGTTGGTAGATATTTGTGATGACATTTCGGACATTTGTGCCGATATTGCAGCCAATATCATGTTCAGGTCTGTGTTCGCCATTGTCTGCGGTGTTTCTTCCATTTTTGTTATTTCCTCGCCATCAAGATGAAAGTCATACTCTTCCACATCAATTCCTTCTGCTTCCATTGCCTCTCGTAGCCGTGCCTGAAGTTCAAGTTTAACGCCGCTTGTATTCAATCCACGGCTCTCCAACTCCTTCTTCAGTTGCTGGATCTTCAATTCACTGAACTTTGCCATGTCCTTGTTGTCCTCTGGAATTTATTCAACAATTCCTCTTCTGACACCAATTGTAACGAATTTACTAGCAAATCTTCTTATTTGCAACCCTCTGCTAAGTTCGAATCACTAAACTGTTGAATAAATAACTCCAATATGTAATAATGCAAAATGTCCTTTATTAAACTCAAATCTGTGCAACGAATAGCTTGCTTAATAACCAAACTGATTGATAGCTCAAATGAAACTCTACTATTGCCCACCAGATTGCGTGCTTAATCAACAACTGCTTGATAGCTCAAATCAAACTGAATTCCAGCGCCTCTACATTTGCTGCCTTTTATACTCTCTGATTTCAACGTTCGCATCTTCTAGGCGCTTCCAGAATCTACTAGTTACCATCAGCTCTCAAACTTCTCAGCTGTAACTACAATTGCACGATTTTATAGCTTCTCTCATTGCATACTTTCAGAAGTATCTCAGATGTATGCATGTGTTTGTGCATTGATTCTCCGCTGCTCGTATACGTACATGGTACATATGTGTAGACGCAATTATTGTTTCGTTATGTAGATACATAATGATTGAATTATTGATGTGAATTCACGTCACTGCTTAGCATCGGCTTAGAGATAGCAGCACCCTTAGTTTTGCTAATATTCGTAACAATATTTTCCGTTTCTAGATTTAAAAGATTTTAAAGGAAAGTTGGTTGGAAACAAATTGCTGTCGAGTTGTTTGACAGCTAGTTGTAGCACAAGAAGGATGGAATGATTTTTCACATGTATGAATTCACAATGATGAGGGCTTAAATATCATAGGGCATACGATGAATAGAAGACGTTATGATTTGCCTTAATATAAAGAAACCCCCAATTAACCCAATTCTTTAATAGATTTTTGAAAATTTTTCCGACTTTGGTCATATCTTTTTTATTAATGGTTTTTTGATGAATTAAATGTAAAGTGAAGAAGTATACGTATATAAATATTTCATTAAAACTTTTATTGATTTTTTTTTACAAACAGTAGTTTGTCATCTTTTTTTTTCGGTGGTAGATCCCGCCAACTTTTTTTAAGGGGGCAAGTCTCGTAATGGGATATTTATGAGTGTATAGTGAATTACTTTTGCACACTTCAAAAAAAAATAATAATAAAATATTACCGAGCCAATTACAATTTCCTATAAAGCTATTTATTTTTTAATTTGGAAACTCTCAGAATTGTAGATAAATTTATATATTCAATAAAATACATATATTTCAATCTTAAATCGGTTTTGAGGTTTTCAAATTTTTTTTCATGAACAAATATCTCAAAATTTCAATTAATTTCAAATTTTATTATACTCAAAGGGCATGATGAAATGAATATTCAGGTTTCTCATCCCGTTGACGTTTTCCCTTATTCTGACAAGTTCGGCATGCATAATTTAGAGGGTTGGCTATCATACAGAACTGCCTTTGGGTTCTACTACGATCGTAGTAGATTTTACTATACGTTTAGAAATATTATAACTATATAAGCCGTTACTAGAATTGCTTAGCCAAAAAATTAACGTAACCTTGTATTCCATAACAGAATATAGACAAAATTTTGCAGAAAACTAATTTATTTGAAGAATTGGTACGAAAAATTAAGCAATCCAAATTTATTACTTAGAAATACACGTAAATTACTGGCATTTAGAGCTGCCGAAAAAGTGAGGTTATGTTGTTGACATCACTTTTATTATTACATCATGCTCAAAGAGGTTCTCAAACAAAACTGCTAAGTTTTCAGAAGTATCGTCTTGTAAGATTTAAAAAAGTTGTAGAAAAATCAGATTTATCAGCAACGGTTATAGCTAGAGCTTAAAAGGTACTTTTTTCCAACTTGAGAAAACTTTTTTAAATTTTCCCCAAAGAGCGTTGTTTCAAAATAAAGAATATGTAAATCCCGAGTTTTTCGATTTAAGATCCCGAAAATACTGGTGTAGCAAAAGTCTGAAAAACTTGCATCCCGATTACGTAAATACTTACCATGATTATAGTTTTCATGCAAAAACAGAAAAATAAAAATTAGGAAAAGTATAAACAAAAACTATAACAAAACAAGTAAGGAAGGTTAAGTTCGGGTGTAACCGAACATTACACACTCAGTTGAGAGCTATGGTGACAACATAAGGGAAAATAACCATGTAGGAAAATGAACCGAGGGAAACCCTGGAATGTGTTTGTATGACATGTGTATCAAATGAAAGGCATTAAAGAGTATTTTTATGAGGGAGTGGGCCATAGTTCTACAGGTTGACGCCATTTAGGGATATCGCCATAAAGGTGGATCAGGGTTGACTCTAGAATTTGTTTGTACGATATGGGTATCAAATGAAAGGTGTTAATGAGTATTTTAAAAGGGAGTAATCCTTAGTTACATAGGTGGACGCCGTTTCCAGATATCTCCATAAAGGTGGACCAGGGGTGACCCTAGAATTTGTTTGTACATTATGGGTATCAAAAGAAAGCTGTTAATGAGTATTTTAAAAGGGAGTGATCCTTAGTTCCATAGGTGGACGCCGTTTCGAGATATCGTCATAAAGGTGGACCAGGGGTGACCTTAGAATTTGTTTGTACGATATGGGTATCAAATTAAAGGTATTAATGAGGGTTTTAAAAGGAAGTGGTGGTAGTTGTATAGGTGAGATATCGCCATAAAGGTGGACCAGGGGTGACTCTGGAATGCGTTTGTACAATATGGGTATCAAACGAGAGGTGTTAATGAGTATTTTAAAAGGGAGTGGGCCTTAGTTCTATAGGTGGACGCCGTTTCGAAATATCGCCATAAAGGTGGACCAGGGGTGACTCTAGAATGTGTTTGTACGATATGGGTATCAAATTAAAGGTATTAATGAGGGTTTTAAAAGGGAGTGGTGGTAGTTGTATAGGTGGTCGCCAGTTCGAGATATCGCCATAAGGGTGGAT